>JAVQJV010010868.1:0-15533 GCA_036024995.1 Gadopsis bispinosus | reverse complement strand
CAGAACCAGAACCAGAACCAGAACCAGGCTCTGGGTGGGCGTCATCTGCCTCCACCGGTTGGGTAGGGAGGTGTAGGACACCACACAATCTTTTAAACATGACATCAGGTGTTTACCTTGGTCTTGAAGCTCTGCTCCACCTCCCACAGCTGAGGGTGCTGTTCACCCACTGCATCTTTCACCACATCCTGCTTCTTATTGATCCTGTTCCTCCAGTCCTTCTCGCCACTCATCTTCAACAAGGCCACTCTGAGAGGGGAGAGGAAGCAGACGAAGGAAAAAGTTACAAGAATAGACGATAACATTCGGCTCGGACATACAATATAAGTAAGCCAGATGGTGTGAGAGGCTGGGCTGTACAGAGCCATTGCTGGACATGACTCGAAACCAACAAACACAAATGTTAAATTGCCATTTATTTTACATTTTAACTTAAAATTGCCAAATCATAATTAAAACTTATGAGAACTGACCCAAGTTCGAGTGCGAGTGTTTTAGAAAAGTATCAAACACATTATTTCTGATTTAAATTTAAAAATGAATTAAAAAAAAAAGATTTCATGACAACGGCATTTTCTCCTAATTAAAATGATGTGTTGCTGATGTAACTTTACATTTGAGAACAAGGAAGTGACAATAAATAAAAACATGTTACATTTTATTCCCCCCCCACTCACACACTAGCGACACACCACCATAATGACGAGAAGTGTCAATGTTTCCAAATTTAGTTGATATTTACTTCCATTACACCACCAATCCACTTGTGTGAAAGACGATTTTAGTTTGAATAGAGATGAACCTGGTTAAGTTGCAGCGGAGCGATCGGAGCCGTCTCAGCTTAACTCGAGCCGACTGATGGAGTCACCTGCAACTCATCTCGTCAAATCGCTGCTGGCTGGTTTTAAAACGTAAGGCACATCACCGCTTCAACAGCCAACTCTTGGTTTTTTATCGTCGTTTCAGGTAGTTGCAAGTTTCAAATGTCATATGGAGTGTTGGAACGGTTTCTCTCATGCCATGCTGGTTAGCAGACACTCCAGGATCCAAACAAAGCACATAATGCTATATAGAGTTGGTCTAGACCTGCTCCATATTAACAAGTACTATGAGATAACTTTGTTATGATATGGCGCTATATAAATTAAACTGAATTGAACGCTAAGCATATTTCCCACAATGTCAGAAGATCACTAGCTTTTATTAAATTGGACTTAGATTTAGTAAATGAAAAATGAGGGACAGAACAAGAAGCAGAAGAATTAGTAATTATTAGTAATCAATCCTTACCATCATCATACAGATACTAAAGTATAGCACCAACATGCATGAAATGAAGACAGCCCTTTGCAAGGTCACTGTAAAGTGAGAACTTCAATTTTGCTTCAACCCAACCCATCACTACACTGATGCCAACAACAAACAGGGACGTTGTCTCATCTATGAGACTGTTAGCAGTGAAGGCAGCAGACACGGTTAGAAATACTGGAAAATTCTGGATCACAGGACAAATGGACCGGTGACAGCTGAAGGACAATTAGACTTAGAGATGTCAGTCAGTGTAACTGCAGCGAGAGAATAGGCTTAGGGTTAGGAGAGAATTTGACAAGCTTTGGTTTGAACAAGCAATAAAGAAAGTGCTGGGAAGTAAATGCAGCCTGAACAGTGAGGGAGCTGGGCTAAATGACAAATACTAACTTAAAAATCACAGTTTGGACATAGAGACTTAAATTAGAAGTTGTGGAAAACTGGAATGACAAATGAAGCACTTGGAAGATTTTAAGATCAGAAGTTCAATTATTCAGCTCTCATCTGTGAGCAGCATACAAGACCCATAAGGCATGTTGGTAGTGCCCCCTGCCCCGCTCACAGCCACCCCTCTGTGACCCCGTGAGGAGACTTCCTGTTCTGCCCCGGGGCTCCACAACGACAACACAAAACAGGATGAAAGGAACGCTGAATGCATGTGGCCAGCTGTATCTGGGACACAGATCCTGCCTGTAGTAAATTCCTTTGAAAATGGGAGCGGTGACATGGTGAAAGAGTGAGTGAGATGTGACAATAGCAGAATGGAACACACCCTTTAACACCAGTTTAATCCATTGTGTCATCAATCGATTTAGGATGCGAATGCTCGCTGGTTTGTGAAGCAGTCAGACCAGCAGGCTGTGCTTGGTAACACATGGTGACATAACTAGACTTACGTAATCCTTTTGTTTGTCTGGGGATCCAGTGCTGAGCTTCAGCACCGAGTCATGTGATGAACAAGTACAAGTTCATACTTTATATCATTCAAATGATGCACAACATGAAAACATGGTGTGTGCTTAAAGAACAATGTGCCTAAAAATGAAATCTCAGAAAACACATTGCTTTTCAGGCTGTATGATAATGCTGGGTATCATCAGTTTTATAGTAGTAGTATTTACTACTAGAAATAAGTCTAGTGATATTCTATAGTTGTATCATCAACAAATTCCAGAACTGTATTGTGTGTGTATCTGAAGATATAACTTAGTCCTGTGTCATAGAGCTCCAACCTTTAACAACATCAGTGAGCTACACTGTTGCACTGGCTGACATGTTCATTACCATGAACACACTTTATTTTCAGTCAATCCCACATCTGCAGCGGAAATAGTCAGGTGTACCATTTCCTCCTGTTTGAGTGTCATTTTCTAAAAACTACAGCTGTTTTAGGAAATGACAGCCTATTAGGAACAACCCAGAAGCTACCAAGGCAATCGCCGTGGATTGTCTCATCTGACCAACTGCTAACATTTGTCGAGCTTGAAGGGGTTCGAGTTTGGAGCAGGGGCTCGTTTCTTGGACGGCAGCCTTTCAATCCATGGCGATGTAAAACTCACTTGACTGTAGACGGCGACACTGCTGTTCCAGCATGTTCCAGTTCATGGTAGGGATGTGCCATGGTAGTTCCTGACCAACCGAACCAATTTCCTCTCAGCTGAGGGTGACAGTTTGGGTCTTCTTCCAGACCGTGGCAAAGTGGCTACACCTCCCAATAACTTGCATGAGTACAAATGTTTGAACTGATGATCTTGGAATCTGCAGGCTCCAAGAGACATTCCTGACTGTGTAAATCTTTCAGAAGCTTTCAGCGACACAGAATTAATACTCTAAGTGGCTGTATGTACATTTTTGACCCTGTATGTATAATTCTGACCCTGTGTTGATTGTAGAAAACAATTAATTAATTGAAACTTCTGCAGCAAATTCTTGGGGTTTTCTTCTATTAAATATGTATCTTGTACCATCACTCTGGCCCAGAAAAAGAACAGTTCAAAGACATAATTGAAAGCCCAATATTGCCATGACATTCATGTCTATGAGTGTATGTAAACTTCTGATCTGATTTGTGACCCGTTTTTATCTTCAGCAGGAACCAATGAGCGTGGACCTGAGAGCCACAGGGGGGTTACGGAAGTAAACTAATTTCAATGACAAAAACAGACCATCCTTATCATTTAATGATCTGCAGTGATATTGCGTAAAATCGGTCACATGACTGATTTCCATACGTCCTTGTGCATAAGAAATAGTCACAAACACAGAATTTGAAATGTAGAACTGACTATCACTGATCTGTCAAACCGATGTGCCGACCTACAATAAGAAGCCTGACTTGTAATGTTAGAAAACGCATCACCGTTTCTCATTAAATATACTTTCATAACCTCATGCATTAATTTTAATAACAGTCAAGAGCTTCTGTATAAATGTAAATGTCCATTCTATCTATTTCATATCCAACATACTGCTATTGTTAATATCCCACTTTATCCTGCGGACTCTAACAGCGACAGCAAAAATAAAAACCCCAACACAGTAACTCAATCTGTCTTGTCCTCATGATGTCATTTCCTGCCTCCATTTAACCAACATTTCAAGCAAAAAATGAGAGGACATCTTCTCTTCCCTCAGCCTGAGCTGTAATTACCGACCAGCTGTTCCAAAAGAAGTGCATTTTAGGTCAATCTGACATGAATGTCATTCATATTGAATGAATATTTTAATAGCATGGTCATATATGAAGACAAACACACCTCTAGATGCAGAAAAAGCAGAACCTCTACCCACTGTAAGCTTAACATAAAGAAAATCTGACCACATGAGCTGACTCACCTCTGTTTGATGGACATGTGTCTGGCCATCATCATGTTGCTCAGTTGGGCTCCCAGCTCTGGCTGAAGCAGGCCGGCTGCGTCTGCCTCCAGCGGCTGACAGACACTGCTGGGAGAACCAGATGCTGCCCTGGATGTTAGCACAGTGGACTCTGGCAGCTCTGAGCACAAGCAGACAAATCACACACACAATGGATGAGTCAAATCCATAACATGACAGCAACTACATAAATGTTAACATGGTCTCCCATGGTGGATTAGATTACAGTGGGTGGATTAGATTATAATGGCAGGAGTTGTCTGCTTCAGACATGCTTAAATGAAGGGAAACAAGGTGCAGGGTCTGACATGAAGCATGGCCCACGGCCACCACATACTCCATGTAGGCGGTCCCCTGTGGCCTCCAAGTTTCATCCCAACACTGGAAAAGTTACAGCTCCACAAACATCCCAATTCCAAACTAAGAAACGGAGAGAATTTATGCACCATATGTTTGCAAAGAACTTTAATTTCAAAAATACATTTTCATTCTGTTAATGTCTTTTCATGTATTGAAGTGTCACAGTTAAGAAGGCTGTTGTGGTAAATTTACTTTTCTGTATTGTTCATTTCAGTACTTTACATTTGGGCCACCAAAAATGTATTTTTGCCACCAAATTCAGGGGCTTGGTGGGGCCAGTGTTTGAAAAGATTAGCATCTATCCCTGAGGTGTGATACAGGATGTAAGATATATTCTGCAAACATTCATACAGGATTCTGTTTAGGATGCAACCCTCTAAATAACACAATATTCCAAAAATACAGATTTTCCCCTAAAAAGTACAGTAATCGCTCTCACTCAGCATCCCAACGCATCTTTCATGCTTACCAAGAGGCTATCCTCCGCCTCCTGTGAGAAGCACAGACACTTTGCACAGCTTTAAAGCTTCCAGCCACAGCTGTAAGTCAAATAACCCAGTCTGTGTTGCAGAAACACTGAGGCTCGCTTGTCGAGGCACTACTGCCTCTCGGCTGCTCCATCACCAAAGTGTTTACTGCTGAAGGTAAGCCTGAAACCACAATCTGAATATCACATTTTCACAGACGTAGGAAACGCGGCTGAATAAGAAATGGTTGTTGATAGTCGAGTGAAATTGATGCCAGTGATGATTTAGTATTATATTTAAAGCCCACTTCACTCTTACCAAGCACCTTTAGTGTGTAAAATACATATCTGATTTGAATGCCAACTTGCTCATGACATTGCTAACGTGGAGACATTTAATGGTTTAATTTAATGTTTTAGCATGCTAAAATTTGCACACCTTTAAGATTTAGTTCCGTTACAGAAAACTAACATACTACAACCATTTATTTACCACAATTATTTGTAGGCCCACGCTTTTGTGGATACAATTTTTAATTCTTTTTAATGCTAACATAATTGCTAAAAATATTATGACAATGCTAACATGGTAAAGTTTAGCAGGTATAATGTTTATCATGTTGGCCGTCCTAGTTTTGCATGTTATCATGCTAATGTTTGCTAATTAGCACACCATCGGACATTGACAGCCATATTTATTTTAGTCTTACAGTCGGCTCTATTATACACCTTTCCAGCATTATTTTATTAAATAATGTTTCTGTAAAAGAAACCAAATATTCAATATTAGTCACCATCACAAATCACTAACTACATTTGTACACAGGAAAATATATTTAGCCAGTATTGTTTTTTTCATGGTTCTTATAGACAGATATATAATAATAATAATAATAATAATAGCCAGTGAATATGGTTTAAAATTCTTGTGAAGTCTGATATTGTATTAACTGTGGAAAAGCAGAAAATTCTCAGAGAGTTGTCTCTCTGCTGTTCTTACCTCCACTGGTGGCCCTGCTCCTCTGACTGTCTGGGTGGTGTCCTTCCTCCCTCAGATACACCTCCAGCCTTTCCTGCAGCATGTGGCTCTCTGAACCCAGCACGTCCCTGTCTCCCCCCCCTCTGGATAGCTGCTCCTCCTCGTCGTCGTTCCTCCTCCTCCGTCTTCCAGTCTGGGGCTGGGGCAGAGCAGCCTGTCTGGCCGCTCCCTCAGGAGAGGGCAGCTTCCTCTTCCCTCCTCCCAGATCAACGCCGTCTTCTCCCTGGGGAAAGATTCCACACCTCTGGTGGTCCGCGGAGTCCTGGGACCTCAAGACCGGGCCGTCTGGGTGGTGAGGGAACCTGTCAGAGCTGGGAGGGACAGGTTCGACTTGGACTGCTGCTCTGGTTATGTGGATGTCTCCAGCATGATCACTAGAGACCGTGCCCCCTGCTCTCAGAGCAGAGGAGGATGACGAAGAAGGGAGGTGTCCAAACTGAGAGCCTGTGCTGTTTTGAAGCTACGTAATGGGGGGGTGGGTGTGGAAAGAGACACACAAAGAAACAAATGTCAGTTTGCTAAAGAGGCTGAGAAACAGGTCAGGCAAAGTGCACACACACAAAACCGAGAGAATCACACTGACTTATCACTGCCTGCCTGACTCCCTGCATCAAAGGGCAGCCTAGCTCGCCGGTCAGTGCCAGCCCACATCACAAAGCCATGCCAGCAACCCCCCACCACCACGCACAATGCATCCACTTTCCAAATTCATTACTTGACATAAAACGCATGTTAACTAACCTGACATTTTTGCTGAGTAATAAATGAGAAGCAACAGTAAACATCCATGGAAACCACAAACGTTAAGAAAAATCCTTTTTGTAAATAGTCCTTTAACTCTGTTTTCTTTTTGCTGCAACTTTCTGTCTCATGCTTCCCCACCGCTACTTTCCACTGAGCCGATAAATAGTGGTGAAGTGCTTCTCCTCCACAGCGCCACTGTTCAAGTCCTCAGCCTTGCCGAAATATGGCCAGCAGCATTATCCTTCCACACACGACAACCTCCTCATTGGTACAGCAGGCTGACGACAACCGAGTCAGAACTTACTCAGAAGCTGGGCCATGCACTGTACATTCATCATGAGATCACACAACATGGACATGGGCCAAAAGTGAGATGCCACATAGCAAGTGGTGTTCACAGAAATGTGTGGTCATTTCTGAGAAGAGTGCTTCAGCTGTGTCAGCCTGCACGGCCTCAGGCAGATGCATGACAATTGTCCAGAGGAACCTTACTTGTAGGCGCTCTACAGGGCTGCCACAGAGCTCCTGTTCATCCCTAATGTCTGAACAGTCCTGGAGAAGAAACATGCAAAGGCTACAATGGCTGGTTCATGGACTCTCCATTTTGAAAGCAGGAATTGGTTTTCATGCCTGAAACTCTGACTCTTACAGTTTTCTTCATATTATATCTTGTGGCCTTTCTTTTTACTCAATATTTTAATACTGTTTTCCATATTGTAATTTGACTACTCATACTTCCGTCTACCTATTGCACGTCTGTCCAAGAGATCGTCTGGTGCTCTTTGAGGTTCCTCCCTCTTTTCCCATTAAAGGTTCATTTGCTGAGCTTGTCCTTATCCAAATCAAGGATAGAAGGTGTCATATGTTGTACAGATCTCACAACCCTCTTAGAAATGTTGTGATTTGAGTCATATAACTAAGCAGTGGCAGGTCAGTGTCTTCAGCACATCACTTCGACAGTATTGATTTCAGCTTGTGTATGAATCAAACAAACCAAAATGTCAAGCTATTCCCTTCAAACACTATATTTGTATACAACATAAAATGTACTTTATAGCCAGAAATATATCGTAAGAATACATGTTTTCTAAAACCTTACAAAGTAAGGAAATTATATATTTTTAGAGTAAAGGTAAAGGGAATAAATGTGAATGCAGACTTCCTGAAACAACAAGATGGTTATTCTACAGTTCAAACCGCAAATGATCCTGCTCCTCCCTCCTACCTGCTCCATATCTCCCAGTGTGATTGGTTGTGTCTGGTAGCGAGCATTGGTCCTGCGCTGGCGTGGGTCCCCTCTGGTGTGAGTAACTCTTGTGGGAGGCTGAGACAGTCTGTTGAACAGTGCCATCTTTTCTGCCAGGCTGAGGGTGCAGAGGTCAGGCTCCTCCTGACCCTGACTATGGCCTTTCCCCTCCATTGTGGACACCGGCTTAGGGCCCTGGACCTCCTGGGTATCCTGCACCTGCCTGGCCTCCCGGGCCTGTTCCGGTGCGGTGGAACCCTGCTGCAAGGATGCCTGCAGTCTGAGGGCAGGATGAAACCCAAGAGACAAACCGGAAGGAGAAAGGGAGACTTCTGGTAAGCATGGAAGGAGCTCATGCAAGCTAGCGTGGCATGCTACATGGCAGGAAGCATTGTGGAGCTGTGTGCATCTAATGGCAATGACATCCAATAAAAGGTTTAACATAGAGCTAAAATAAAGGTTATGACAAACAGAGTTAGTCATTCCCACCACAAAGAACACTATAATATTAAGTAAAATCCTTCTAGTCTTCATACTTTAATAATTCAATCATGTAGTTTCCTCCAATCACACAGGAGGGCACCAAAAGGTTTTTGTTTTTCCACTACCAAGAACTTGCATCCATTCACATCCTGTAATAATAATAAACTTTATTTATATAGCACCATTCATACAGGAAATGCAGTTCAAAGTGCTTTACAACAAAGATATTAATGCACCAAGTGCTTCACAGAAGAGAATGACATGAAACAGAAGTGCAGTTAAGAAAAATAAAACTTGAACACATAAAGTTAAAATAATGTTTAAAAGCAAATAAAAAGCAAAGCTTATTAAAGAAATAACACTTGAACAGAATGTAAGAAATGGTAAACATAAAATTAGCATATTTAAAAGAAGTGCAGCAGTGCATTTCGCCTGCTCCTCTATTATATATTTAATGATCTCGTCAGAGGGTATTTTTCCTAGGAGCTCCGGACGTTGTTTATTGCCAAAGGTCCACTTTCCCCCTCTTAGTTTATTTTGTTTGATTTATCTCTAGTTCGTTTTGGCCAGATGTTTTCACGCCCCAGCGTCCCTGGGTGGCGCCGTCTAGAGCCAAGTCGTTATTCACCCGTTATTCAAAAGGATTATTTTCTCAGTAGATGGTAACTGCAGTTGAGTTCCCTCAACCGGGAGCGCAGATTTTAACTGCCAACGCTCATCACCTGTGTGCTGTCGGGAGCTCTAACTATGTTTATATACGGTCCGAGGTCCGGCTTTTTCCTCAAAATTTAGAATAATGTTTAAAAGCAACTAAAAAGCTAATAGCAGATAGCTAAATAAAGGCTAAAGTGAAAAAAATAGTATTAAGTTTGCTCTTGAAGATGTGTAGCAGCTGCTATCTGTTGGCAGTTTGTTCCAAAGCTTTGGGGCATACTTGATAAAGGCTGCATCCCAGATTTTCTTACTGCTGTTTCTGGGAACAATAATCCAGCAGCAGATGATCGGAGTGTTCTTGAAGGCAAATAATTATTGCTAATCCAGTTATTTGTTGCCAAAAGACAGGTAGTAATGGAAATTACAGCTGCAGCATCATTTGGTTCAGCTGAGATGTACAGTTGCGTGTCATCCGCGTAACTATGGAAACATACATTGTGCTCTCTGATGATGTCACCAAGCGGCAGCATGTATAGAGAGAACAATAATGGTCCAAGGCAGCTCCCTTGTTCAACCCCAAAGAGAAAGTCATGTTTCTGGGACACATGAGGCTAAAACCCACTTGTGAGAACACCATGCTGTGGTGTGTGAGCAGCATTCAGTAAAGATCAAATCATGTTAGTTGCACACTATACGTTGGCGTGAGCATTCATTTCCCGGCCATGTACCTGTATGGCGAGACAGTGCTGCAAACTAGGGTGGAGCTACAGCCGTGTGCTACATCCGTGTGAACAGTCACCATTTGTGGCACATGAGTGGGAATGCTACAGTAGTCAAGGACAGGGACAGAGTCACACAGAGAGGTGACAGATAATTAACCAGATGACTTCCAGGTGAGCTAATTCAAGCTGAGGGAGAGGAATAAAAAGTTCTGAAAGGTGTTCAGAAAGATGGCTGGAGACATTCAAACCAACATTTCATTTCAGAGATCATATAGAATTCCACATGTCCAGAGCAGAAATGCTATTAAAATAAGAAAATTAAGCCGATTTAAATTATTCAATGGGTAGGTTCAGCCAAATTACAAAAACAAAAAAAAAACACATATGGTATGATTTACCCCTGCTGAATTCTAGCCATGCAGATAGTTGAGATTTTACATATATCCATGTCTGAGTTTTCTGCCTCCAGCCCAATACTACTGAGGTGGATAGAATTATGTTGACTCTGCTTGTCTGTGGGTAATCAGGAGTAATAGGAACACTGTCTCCTGAAATACATATTACTGTTGAATTTCTTTTTTGCCATGCCCTCCAGCCTTTATGCCAAGCTAAAGCAATTCCATCCCAGCTCTAGCTCCATGCTTGCGTACAGACCTGCAGTAATCTCGATCTTCTTATCTAACTCAAAATGCATTTCGGAAAATGTCTAACTGTTCCTTTAATTTCAGCATTAAACAAAGTAACTTGCAAAGACTTACGTGGCGGCGATGACTACTTCCTCACTGGTGACCGGCTGAGTTCTGGATCGGTCTTGTGTCCGTCTTAGTCTCCTGTCCACTGCTGCATTCCTGGACCGTGGTTTAGGGGCTCCACCATCAATGCTCTTCTCTAGTTCCTGGATGGAGATGTTGGGGGAAACATGGAAAATCATTAGGAACCAATGGAATATTCTGCCTCACCTTAGCTCTAGTAGGATGATCCAGGACCAGAGTTAACTTGGTTGTTGTGAGGTTTGGATAGAAGTGAAAGACTTCTGAAACTTGGGCTTCACAGACTTCATGGGAATGTTTGCATAGTTTGATGATTGAATTGGTTACTCAATTGATTACCATATAGCTCAAGAAATTAGTATAACAGTGATTAAAGATAGACTTCTGGTTTGAGCTTAAGCAACTCTGACTACAAGGCATGTTTGAGGTCAGTTTCACAGATGTGGAGTGAAATGTGACCCATTAAAATGCTTGTTCCAGTGGCCTGTGCTGAAACCAAATCATGGGCATTTCAAAGTTTTTCTCTCCAAATCCCCACACTGCTGACAGGACAGAAATTAAAGATCAGACAGTGTCAATGTTTGGAAGTGCATTTCGCCATGCTTGGTGTCTGGAACCAGCATGTGATCTGTAGAAAAGAGGAACAACAGGTGATAGTTGAGGCTCACCCTGAAGAGAGAGCGCTTGGCTGCTACACTCAGCTTGGCCCGTTCATCTAGCTTCTCTTCATCAGCTACAGGAGGAGAGGACATAAAGACATTAGAAACTTTGGATGTCTTCTCCATAAAAAGAAATGGTCAGAAAGAATCATCTCCCACAAGCAGTGTCCCACTGGTGGGTGAGTTGGATCAACTAAACAGTCCTGTCCAAAATTAAAAGACTTTTACATTCTAGTGAAGATACGAGGAGTTTCTAAAGATACCAAATATGTCAGGTGGAATTTAGGGTCTAATACAGGGATGTCAAACTCATTTTAGCTCAAGGGCCACATGGAGGAAAATCTATGTCAAGTGGGCCGGACCGGTAAAATCATGGCATAATAACTTAATAACGACAACTTCAGATAGTTTTTTGTTTTACTTTGGTCTAAAATAGTACAAGCACATTCTGAAAATGTACACATCACAAATAATCCTCTTATTTTGAAAAAAAAAGTGCAATTTCAAGAACACAATGCCTCTTCTAGGTATCAAATACCTCATTTGTCATTTCCACATATTAATCCTGTTACTCCCTGCTTTGTAGGCTACACTATTTATTGATAGAAAAATAAAAGCTGTGCATTGCACGCCAAAGCACGTAATGTGACAAACTAGCTCCGACTACCTGAGCCTACTTCCTCAGCCCCGGTATAAACAGCTTGCTTGCTTAACAGAAGTGCTATTGCAACATCTATTGGACACATTTAGAACAGCAGTTTCTTTCTTTGAAAATTTGTATCTCCACCGCATGTCATTCTTATGCTTTGCAAAATCATCACGCGGGCCGTACTAAACGCGTAGGTTAGACAGCCCTGGTCTAATATGATATACAAAATATCCAATTTGATGGAATGGTGCAGCCATAAAAAACACAAAGTCTTGGTTTGAATATTTCACTCAGTGTAAACATCATAGCTTCAACAGGTTGGATCTATCCAATATATAGAATATATGTAATACTGTCGGACAGAGAGGGAATGAGATTATTCCAAGCTTGAAGCTACTTTAAAAAGTGTAAAAGTACATGTTAAAGGGTTAAAGGGGATCTGCACTGATTTTACACATGAAGGTCAGTTCAAGGGTACTAACCATAGCCTACTTTATTACTTTGTCATGGGGCATTTAGCCTCAGTCTGTTAGCACAGTGTTATGAAGCCACTAAGACAGCATTTAAGAACATTTCCAAGGTACTCATTTTAAGATGAGATGAGATTACATTTACAGTGTAGAAGATATGACTAACATTCATATTTGAGTCTTAACTGCGGAATCCTCTTTTGGGGCAACTAATATATGACAGCAAATCCAATGTTCCTCTGAGTTCAACCTCATTGTATTTGCCGCCTGTTGTGACAAAAGAACACTCTCTTGTCTGAGCAACAAATTCTTAAGTGTAATGTATTTCAAACCCACTGATTGCCATCATTCTGTTTACCTTCATCATTACACACCACCAGGACCTTCTGGGTTTGCAGCTGGGAGCAAAGATTAACCACAAAGCCTGTGGCTGGCGTCATAGAGGAGACTATGCAGAGCTCAGACAGGTGTGAGAGGCATGGCTGCACACACACACTGTAAGACACATGACATCACCAAGAAACTATTCCCTGTAACTGACGCCGCTGTGCTGAGCTCTGCTCCCTCCAACATCTTGCCAGTATAGAAAGCTTCCCAGCTGAGTTTGTCCTTCCAAGCAGATGAGCTGGTTCTGCCCTCAGTGGAGCTGCTATGCTGCTATGCTGCTATGAGCATCACTAATGATTCTGTAAACTCCACTTCGTTAAAAATAAGAACTTAGGCATCCACCTTCATGTCCATTCTTGAGGCTTTGAAATGCACTGGAAAGTTACATTTTATTCATTTGTGACCCACCCACCATTATACTTTTGATTATATTTTGAATAAGCTACGCTGGTTTCTTAGTTAGGTTAGCTTGCTAACACTGTCACGTTAGCTTCCAGTCATCAAAGACACCTCTGTGCATCGATTCCTCATATTCTCCTCGGTTTTGATTTATAGAACAATGACAGCTCAGGGTCGGTCAATGGCAAGTCATGACGACGCACATAACGTGAGATTAATTGTGTCAATATACGGAGGATACCAGGGAAACTGCAGTATTGGGCAGGTCTGATCGCCATGATAACCACAAATCCGGTGTTTTATTTTTATTTCAGGTTTGTTTTATGCGAAACGTGTCATAAAATGTCCAGTTAATCTACAGTCTGCAACAAAATCTCTGGCCAGATGATGTGTTACGGCCTGATTTAATAAATGATGAGGAATCGCTGCACAGAGTTTAGTATGAGGGTGTCTTTGATGACCGGATAGCAAGTTAACGTGACAGTGTTAGCAAGCTAACCTAACTAAGAAACCAGCGTAGCTTAATTAAAATATAATCAACAGTATAATGGTGGGCGACATCAGAAAACATCAGGTAGAAGCTCGATTCAAAGGGAACGACGAGACGAAGATGGAGGCTTTTATTTTGTCGTCTTGTTCTTCGTCCTCGTGTTTGGGTGGCAGTCAGCATCCATGACGTTGCATTACCGCCACCTTCTGGTGACCCCTGTACTCTACCCAGATTCTACAAGTCACAAATCACTTCTGCTCCACATTCGGTGATACATTTGGTGCAAAAGGCGGAGCCAGCGGAACACATGATTTGTGACCCGCAGGAGAGGATCTGTGACTCCTAGTGGCAGATTTAAGCACTTGTAGTTACTGACTTGTGTTTGTATATCCAAGAATAAAAATATGTATTTGGGAGAAAATATTCTACAGGTGTGCAACTGCCATTGCATGAATTCAAATACTGACTTGTAGATGTGCACATTTTGGTCATGACTTCACTTTTTTTTTTACTGGTGTGCGAATGTGTTTTGCACCATATTCACTGCAGCAATTGTAGCAAACATGTGAGTGTATAAGTTTCTTAATTTGTGATTCGTAGCGCAGGATATGTGCACCTGCAATGAAGAAGTTGAGAAGGTGTAACTGCTGTGTTGTCTTTGTGGGAGAGAAAAAAATACTACAGGTTTGCAACTTTGTTAAACATTTTTCTCTGCGACTTCAAATTTACTGATACACATGTGTGACTATTGTCTACAACTACAAATTTCACTGTGACAGGTGCTCAGGTGTTTTGCACAATAATACCTTCATACAAATCCTCCATTTTTTTCTTTTTTTCCATATTTTGTCTTGTTTCTTTCCCCCTTTCAGTTGATTTATGGATCAAACATCCAGGGAAACCAGGAATGTGTCTGCCATCTGCATGGGAAAAAGAGATATCTGAAAAGAGATATGTGACGTTACTTCCTGACACTATGTGTGGACATACCGTCACAGTGATTGTGCACGTATGTGAACCTGAATAATGTGATGCTATAAGCCACTGTGTACTTGTGGATCAAAAAGGTAGCTTTGCTCAGTGTATTTAATTTGTCTCTAATGCTGACTCTGCAAGACACACAATCCACGGACTGTTTTCATAACGTGTAGCGTTTGTTGTTTTATGTTCTTGCCATGAGTGTGTGTTCATCTCCGGTTGTAATTTAAAGTCTCTGTTTCTCAGTGAGACACTGACAGGACTGAATGGAAACGGAACAGGAAACTTTCAGATACTGACTTAATTAAACTGAAGTGAGTTATGTATTAACATGGAGTAAGCATTTGTGTGTATTTATACATGCCGTTGTTCACAATTTGAATGGTCTCTAGTAGTTTTTTAATACAGAATGTCTAATAATGCACATAAAATATTGATAAATGTTTTTTAATTGTTGGTAGTTTGAGCTAAGATAATTAAACACTATTCTATGCAAAGTGAGAGAGTCTGGAATTGAGTCAAATATTTTGCCTTCATTTATATTCAAATAAATAATGACAATGGAAACTGAAGAGAGCATCAGATCATCTGTTGGTCAGCTGAACCCGTTCCCCTTAAATGCTCTCCGTTCTCTGGGACTTCAGTCATTTGTGTGATTCAGAGCATTTCATTTTTCATCCATTTTCATCACGACATACCAGATCTACACTTTAACAGCAGTAATTACATTTCAGTTTTGTTTTTGCCTTCAGTCAGTGGCAGCAAACAGGTCAAATCAGAATCAGGTTTACTGCCAAGCAGGTTAACACATACAAGGAATTTGCTTTGGTATATC
>JAVQJV010010848.1:0-19019 GCA_036024995.1 Gadopsis bispinosus | reverse complement strand
CCAATTGGCCCAGTACCGACAACGGCCACCAGGTGGCTTGCAGTGGGGAAAATGTCCCAATTGTTCCCCTCTGTCCCTAGTAAGTATCATATTTAAAGCAGTTTTAAAGCAATTTTTGGTAATTCTTTTGGTCAGGGGGACCTTCAGTAGACCCTACTCGGCCAGGGGGGGGCCTTCCTCGGGATCCAGGCCCGCCCAAAAGTGCCCTTTTCCCGGGGAAGATTGGGAACAATGTACCCCCATTCTGAGCCTGTTAATTGTTCCCAAATGAAGGTTCCCTTATCATTTTCAACATCAGATTACTGATTTCTGGCTTATTGGTGGGTGGGACGATTGGGAATATGTCAGACGTTCAGGAAACCGACCAGGTCAGAAGTTTACATATCAACCAATTAACATTTCAGCCAATTAACTCCAGTTTGAGCCTTTGCACTATAGCTGCAAAGTTGCAACCTTTTATGGAGAACAACTGACTCGACTTTGGGGCTGCTGGGTGCACGTCGATGCTCAATTTCTGCCTTTTCTCTTCATTAACTGCTGCTTAGTTACCCTCCCCCAAAAGTAAACATGATAAGTAGGTTAATTTTCCCAATTGTCCCACGGACAAACATAAGAGAATTTCGGTCATGGGGCGGGGTTGGGGGGACGGCACCACCATTCTATTGGCACCTCCCAAGTTAAAAATGAAAAGTCCTTTGGGACCCCCACCCAAAATCTAACATTGAAAGGTTGCTAATCGTCCCAATTGTTCCCAATCGGGACAGCTTCACGACAGTGCCCCTCACAGGAAAGGGTACGCCAACACAGATTCTGCCCTATCATCCCAAAGCTTCCCCAATGGCCCCATTGGTTGTGTGATACGTGGCCGGCACATGGACACCGTGTCCAGTTTCGGCCACGGCCCGCACCTCTCCCATGTTAAATGTCGGACACAAACCCCACTTTCCCTTACGATTATTATCATCAAATAAAGATACATTAGTTGATTTTGTAGTGTGTCCAGGTTTCAGAAAGGAAAAACAAAGACCAGCCTATGTTTTGTCTGAGTGTATAGAGAACAATGTACAAGAGAGCAAGAGAGAGCGCAACTGAGTCGGACAGAAAGAGAATATGAAGAAAAGGCCTATGTGTATTTATTGTTGTGCTCGTCCAACATTTGCTCTCCATGTGCTGCACCAAAGATTTTCCTTCAGAAAATTATTCTCTGGTAAACAAGGACATTGTGTTTACTGATAATCTCTAAATCAAATTTTTCAACAAGTCTGTCATCAAAAACAACTTAATTGATTTGTATGTTTGTTTGTCTCCCCCATGATGTTTGCAGCGTTTTCACTTGAAACGAGGGACAGGCATCGAGCGACAGAGCAATGAGTATCTAATTCATCACTCTCCACACAGCTTGCCTACAGGGCCAGTTTAATTTATTTTCACTTCACCACTTTGAAAACTGTTGGCTCAAGCTATTCTAACATATTCATAAATCTTCCATGATAGGCTCATGGCTCTTCCAAGATAGGCTGTTGAGGAAACTAGAGAAAAAAGGAAGGAGAGAAAGCATGCACTGGGGACTGAAAGAAGCAAATTAGTTTGCTTTTGTTTTGGTGCTAATTTATGACAGCCATATTGGAGGTGATTGGGTCCTTGCAAGGTAATGGCTTGTGGAGGTTCCAGGGCCTTTTATCTTTCTTCGGCCTGGTTATTATATGTAACCAATTTGCTATCTTCAAGCCCCAGTACGTGTTTTTTCTATTTGTATTGGATATCAAATTACACAAACAATATTCCAGTCTTCTGCCAATATACTGAAAGCCCCTGCTGTTTTGCTATTTAAAAACTACCACTAATTCAAATAAGTTAAGCAGAGGTAAATACTAACAGGAGGCAGGAAAATAGCATATAAAACAAATAAAAAAATGCGACTACTTCCTCCCTACCACCTAAAACATACTGTATAGTACGAATTTAAATAACCAATGAAATTCCTGACCATTTAACTAACACATGCTAATTCTCTCTTTCATTTAATTATCACCCATCAATATGCTATTTTTTACTTCTAAGTCCCAGTGGAAGCAGAAAGTGAGAATCCAGTCAAAACCAATATCATCAGGTTGCTAAGCTTTAGCCTGGAGAGAGGACAAACAAAGAACAAATTAATGTGGGAGGGGGGAAAAAAAGTACATTTAAATCCCAATTGTGGAAAAGCTAAATAGTGTGGATCTTTCATTCAGATTGAATTTAAAAGAATAAACAAACCCAAGATCTTTTAAAAAAAAGATTTCTATGTTCCAATGAATCACAGGATCCATTAAAAAAATTAAGAGTGTGTTCACGTTCATGGGTTTTGCTGCATATGCAGAATATGTCTTTGGCCCAGCTGATAATTCGTAATGCAAAATGGGTCGATTATATCGTGCTCTGAGTCAACAATGTGTGCAAGGTTATACTGTAATTCATTATGGGTGACAGAGGACGACTGAGTTAAGATCAATGGGCTCCTCTTTCATGTTCACAAATAACATATCGTGATGCCCTCTTGTACTGGATCTAGCTGCCAATAAAGCTGTGCATGTAGTATAAACTCAGGCGCTAAACATGCCAAAATATGAAACTGAAACCTCCACAGTCATATTAGGTTTAAGCAATGCAAAGTTTGATAGATCAAAGCTCTGCTCAGTCATGCATGAAATCTAAAGTGAAAAAATAGTTCCAGTGCCATCTCTAATTTTGATGATTGTCGGGGGTGGAGGGGAAAGAAGGGTGAGAAAGCAGAATGTGTTTATAAAACATTTTACAAAGCAAAACTGTGGGAGAGAAGAGGACCGAGTTTAGGCTTTGATAGGTAGCTTCCTTGATGTCAGAGTCCACTACAGCATTCTAATCTAAATCTAAGTGAATGCAATGGGAATATCCAGGGAGTATCATATCTGCATTGTGTTATCTGTGGCTCACAGCTACAGCAGCTCCCAAAGAAGAGATCACATGGGTGAGAAGGAGAGAGAAAATTCTGTTATTTTGGACAGACTAGTCCAAAGTGTCTCGAGGAGAAGATTCACCACAACTAAATTCACTAGCTTTCTTCCTTCTTGCGTGTTAATTTAAAACAGAAAGCTGTCTCAGACCATTTATAAAGCTAATTCCACCAAAGCGAATCATTCAAAAAGCAGTAAAAAAAAAAAAAGTTTGTCATAATTCTTGTCATATTTTTGAACAAAGTTTTGCAGTTACACTCATGCCTCAAGGTAGATGTAGTGCTGAGGTTAGGAGCGAAAAAATAAAAGTGGGAAAGAATAAGGCATGATTAAAGGTTTAATTAGAGAATGAAATGGAGTGGGTTTTCTATTACTGCATCCTCGTTGTAACTCACATGGTGGTGCATACTAATGTGATCCCCTAATTTAATTCATAAGCAATTAAAATAGCTAGTCTAGATTATGGTTTTTATAGGTTTATTCATTTTCAAACAATGGAGAGGGTGCAGTTGCATTATACATAAAGGATTTGTGTTCAACATTTGGAGACAGATAATCATAAACTACATGTGTAATGTCCAAAATATGGATCACCTGTCTGGTCAGTGTAGACTGAATGAAATCAGACAGCAAATGCCAAGTAGCCAAATGAAAAACAAACAAAAAAAGCATGTTTGGATTGATGACGAGTGGGGTAAAAGCAGAAATAAATAGTGGAAGAAAGGGACAGAAAACAACGAATGGGCTGAACAAGGGATTGATAGAGCAATGTGGTGAAAATGTTTCAAAAAGAGCCATTTTTGAAACTCAAATTGAGATAAAAAAATTTGTGAAAAAGCTAACAAAATGTACTTGACATGGCTTATCTTGGCTCGCCAGACATGGCTCCAGTAGAGCGGGAGATCACACACACCATTCTGACATATAAACTGAATCACACATACAGAAAAAGATGTACTGTATGTGATTTATACTTTTAATGGGTGTAATTACTGCAATTACACCCTCTGAAAGTAGAATTCAAAATTTGTCAGCAATCTCTTCATTCCCTTACTGCTAGTGATTTAGACAGCTGTCTCAAAAAGACATTTTCTCATCCACCTTCAGACAGTGTAGAAAATAACATGGAACTGCCATAAAAAACCTGAATAATGGAAGTGGAATAAACATGTGTAAGTAATTTTTGTAAGTTATTTTCCCCAGAAAGTATTCATCAGGACCCAAATTTAGGTTGAGCCACTCTACACTTGTGCTTGGTTATTCTCACTCAGCCAGTGTGAGGCAGCGTATTGTGTTCCAACTACACTGGTTAATCTCCCTTATTTTTGTTAGTCAGTGAATATTTTAGTTAGGATTAACTTGACAAAGTGGCCTTTCTTTGGTTTGAGAGCACACAGAAGAAGCATCGGGCTGAAAGTTGAAATATTTGTCCTGCACCGTTTTCCATGTGCTGATAAATGAGGGAAAAAAATAATTTAAGCCTTCGGACCAGTGAAGACATTCTTTTAACATGTTTTAATTTAACAGCTTAACAATTAGGAGAATTACCACAAATCATAAAATAATCCTTAATCCTTCAGTTTATCTGAAATGTAAAATTGCCAAATGTGGAGATACAAGGTTCTTAACAGGACAGCAAACATCGCTGATTCAAGTCAGTGAGCTCACAGGGCAAACACGATGAACACAGAAATAGAGTTCCTAGAAAGGTCATTCATTCAAGACAGGAATCCAACTACAAAATGTCCACATTGTAAGAAGAAGCAAAATACAAAATAGAAAGGAAAAAAACTGAATAAAACCAATAGGTAGAAAAACAGTCAAGCAGAAGTAATGCAAAAACATTGAATCCATCTCCATGAAAATAGGTTACATAAATCTCCATTTTAAAGGCATGCAAAATCCAGTAAGTAAACAGTATAGTATAGAAGCAATCTGAAATGAAGCTTTGCTCCTTCTTTATTTCATCTTAAATATTGTATTTATTGGTGGGAGGTGTTTTTGTTTTTCCTCTGCAGACGTATTGCTTATTTTTAATGTATTGGTCCGGTTGTTTTCCGACATTGTGATTTTTACTCCAGGATTTTCTATTTTGGAATTAGCTGATTCCTAAGATGTGGACAGATGTTGGAAGGCTGAATTTCTAGGGATTCTATTTCTATGGTCATGCTGAATGCCTTGTGAGATCATTGATTTGAAGCACCTGTCTACATACTAAATAATGTAACTCAGAAGATATTATAAAATGATTGCATTATAGTCAAAGTATTCACCGTTATCATCCTTCCTTTGACGTCTAACCTATGAGCCACAGGAATGTGTACAACACAAGTTCAGTGTGTTTATTTGAACCTAATCCATTCCTGCATATTTTGAATCAAATCTACAGTAGCTTCATAATCTTTACTTAGATGTACATCTATATAGGTGTGAATTTTTAGGCTGAACAAGATTTGTCTAAAATATATTCACTTCTGTGACTAAAATCTAAAAACTCTATTTCAGGTAAAATGATAAAGTGCAGAGTTTGCTATTAAACCAGTGATCTTCCATGTGACTTTTCCCCACAGTTTAAATGCCAAAAGTTTGCATTTTAGCTAATTGTCTGGTAAAAAGGTCAACAGGCATTTGGAAATGAGACACATAGTGGGTGTTCATTAGAGGATGTGCTGAGAGCTGCTAGTGCTTATAAGAGCAGTCCTGGGCCCGGCCAATGTCTTCCTCCTCAAGGGATAGTTTTGGGAAGTCCGTTTATGGCATGTTGTCAAAGAAGACGACAATACTGTCAAAGCTGTTATATTTTTGGGCATTGACTGTAAAGACCAGTCAAGGGATGCAGTAAATCTGCCAGGGAATGTAACTATGTTTTGTCTGAATAAAAGGAGATCAAGCTGCTTGTGGATCCACTATGAGATTCATAAGTTGTTCCAAATGGCTGATCCATTAACTTGCAATTTTCTACAGATCCAATTATTGTAACTGTGCCCAAATAAAGGGGAAAAAATTGCAAACACATGCTGCTGGGATGATGTTTTATACCTTTCTTATGTGGAGTGTAAGTATTTTTCTAGTCATAGTGCAAATTACCATGGCAATAACTCCAAATACCCTTGCAATCACAGAGAAGACTGCAGCAAACACCTACGACCACATAGTACTGCAAACATTCAAGAGCAGAAATTCCACAACTGCACAGAAGAAATCTGCGCAAGCAACAACACATCCAAGTACAAGCATCCATTTTGGGCAGAAGCAGAGCAAATCCAAGCGCATGCAGTTGCTATTTGTGTGCGAGAGCAGGGTTTTGAGAGAGTATTACAAAATCTGAACATGAAATCAATAAAGTATGCTCTCAAACTGAAAGAGCATGTTCTTGATTAAAGATATATCGCTCCATAAACACCCTAACAGCCACTTAGCACCCACCTAGCAATGCCGTACCAACCAAACATTTAGCCATGTTTGGACATGCAAATACATTTATTCATTTCTTCTATTAAAATGACATGCACAAACACCACGTATACACCCACCAATGTTTCATGACTGCTTTCAACTGCATGTCGTTTTGAAACTACTGATAAACATATCAAAGTAAAGACCATCTCTGTGGTTCTCTGTCATCTGCTTGTGTTTGTTGACGCAGAGGAAAAGTGGGCTACAGCCACATGCATCTTAATATAAGTGCATATCTTTTAAAAAGAGAGAACCCTAGTGATCTAGAGTACTAAGTGATGGCTTTATACTGCACTTCCCAGCAGAGTTGGAAAAAAGTAACACTGTTTTGAAGTTGACTGAATTGCCTGGGAACAAAAGAAAAAATCATGAGCATTAATCCGACCAATACGGGGCTCAATGCAGAGAAGAGCGTGTGACCCAAGCGAATGAAAATATTTAATATATGCCAATTTTATACGTGCAGGAGGACAAATTCTTTATGAATGCACATGACTGGCTTGACCTTAGAGGAATATATGGTTCAACAGGGGGTAAAATAAGACTAATTGTTACACTTAGACTAGTGTTCATGACAGAAGGAAAACTGTCGGATGAATTAAATGATTGGATCTCATTATGAATATATTTGAGCAGGCCCATGGGCTGTGTGAAGTGCTATCACTTTGAAGAGCACTATGAAGAGCACTATGATTGTTGAAGAAGTTACACCATCAGCTGTCTTTATAATTAAAGGGAGAAATGATAATTGCTCTTAAAAGAACGCTTTTTCAGAAAACACTCAACACCTCCCCTCACACCCTTCACCCACATACAAAATGCATCAACACACACGCTCACACCAATGCAATTTGGCATAATATGAATCTCTAAGTCAGAAACCAATCGGGAAAAGCTTTTCCATTCTTTTGGGGTTATTATCAAGCCAAAAGAAAGAATCTTTCCTAGGCCTGTCATCTACCAATAGGGTGACAAAACAGTCTTCAAAGCACAAGGCTAATACATTTTGTGCATGACAATAAAGCTTTTCCCCAAACCTATAGAGCCCTTTGAATAAGTAGCAGTGGAGGACTTAAAAGTGTTTCTTTGACAAACCACTTAGTTCTCTGATTTTAGAGCACGAGAAATGATCCCTTCAAAAAGGAAAAGAAAGGTGGTGGGGGGAGGGTAGTGTGTGTTGGATTGAAAATAAGCCTCTGTGATTCTCAAACTGGTTTTAATAACCTGCGTAAACTGGAATAAATCAAAGAACCAATCGCTCTATTCAAACACTTGACCACAGTTACACAGTCTTTCATCATTCTTTTTCCCCAGGGTGACTGTCACTTCAAGCAATTCCTTCTCTTCGGCTAATTTTTAGTTGTGTCAGTGTTTAACACAGAACTATTTTCACTTAAAAGAACACAACCACTAATTGGTAAAAGTTGCTATTTGCATCGGTGACATGCTAGTAGATTCATTTTCTAATATTGAAGAAGCCTAATGAAAATGACTTGTGCAAATTTATGAGTTGAATACATTCTTGAGAAACATTCTGACAGACAAAAAATGAATCAGGGTTTGACGCTAATATTGACAAGTATAGGACGCCTTTGCTCGATGTCTTATCATGCAATGTATCTGCATGGAGGCTGCTAGTCTGAATAGTTTGCACAGTTCATGGAGCCGTTTTGAATTTAGGCCTGTCGTTGAGCAAAACTTTAAGGCACTTAAGACCACGATCAAATGAGAACACAAGCAGACATCAATAACCACAGAGAATCCTATTGCAATCCCCAGAGGGGATTGGGGAGCAAATCTATCCCAGTTCGAATTAAACAATGCATTGACATTCAATTCTTGAGAAAGCACAAAGTGTTTTCCTTGACCACCTAAGAGCATTTCATGTATGACTATAGATCTCCTTTAATGTTGGCCCAAATGGAGTTTGACCCCTCTTGTCCTGTGCTGTCCAACATCACGGGGCAGCATATGAAGAATATTGATACGCTGGGTTTGTTTACCTTGCAGATGAAGCTTGCTCTCGGGGCTCTGCAGAAGAATCGAGCTAACTGAGTCCAGATTGTCATAGCTACTGCATCCCAGTGGCCCCGTCCGTGTCTCTGTCACCTGCAATAGAATTCAGGCTAAAATGAAAGACAAATTTGAGAAGCAAGCAAATGCACTTATGGCGTGTGTGTGTGTGGATGCAAACATCTGCATGCACGTATGTGCACATAGAAGTGAACACCTGCATTTAGTAGTATTAGTAGTATTTCTTCAATACTCTGTTCTGGTGTATTCCCCTTACACAACACTTTCAGACAACATATTCATAGTCAGGGATCACAACACCCACCAGCCATGAACAATGTCAGCTGGTAGGTGGTAAGTAATACGTTAACACCTGTTCATTACTGCTGTCAGTGGATAATGTAACAATCTTTAGGCAATATTTTTTTGATTGACTTAGACTTTCACATGTGCTAATTGCACTGCTCACACTAGTATACTAAACACCCCGTGGCCCACAAACAAAGGAAGATTGTGCAGTGACAGTATGTTCTGAGGCAGGTTCTCACACACAAAAAAACATGTTTTATAATGTCATGCCATTTTTTTCCACCGGGACTACTTGAGTCAATGCTCAAAAGAAGGCATTGTTGCATTTTTAAACAACACCTTTTCACAATGTCTCTTTAACGTAGCAGCTGGTGACATGTCCAACATGTTGCAAAGATGTAATTTGTTTTTTAATAACTTTTAAGAGGCTATTTTGAAGGAGAAACAATAATGGCCATTTTTCTTGAACTTCTTCCGTTAGCACTGAGACTATAGCAGTGGTTCTTGTTGTCCACCCCAACCACTGTCAAAAGAAATAATGGCACTATTGAGATGTGAAGCGGTTACTTTAAAATATACAGCCTCCACATTTGAGACTTTGAAGAGCCTGCACTTGAAAAGAAAGGAAGGAGTGAAATCTCTTTTCAGTTGCCTTTGCTCATTAAGTTCTTCCAGCAGTTGCTAATAATACTTTTACAAGGTTCCAAATGAGATAGTACTCAGCAAAGGAGATTAAGGGCGAGACAAGATGAATCTCTCAAAAACCCTCTGGTGTGTTTTGTCTTGCGGGTCTTTGTTGAGCACAAAAATTTAAAAAAATGCCTATGCCAAGTAGCAGACCAATATTTTCACCATGCCGGACAATTAAGACAGTAATATAATAGTAGACAGAGGTTTGGGAATATTTTCTTCATTATTTGTCTCCGTGAGCCCTTAAGCACTGTCTGCACAGTAGAGGTTTTCTGTCTCACCAGTGACTCATGAGCTACAGAAGTATGTCGCAAGTGGAGTCTTTGGTGTTAAACAACTTGGGGGCAACCGAAACAAGCTGTGAACACAACATTGACATAACCTTTAAAAGGTAAAGTTATGAAAGATTTTACATGTGTAAATCACTTTTTATATTGCCTGTGTGTACGGACCGTAACGTAACTTAAATTTCTCGGTTGCCCATAGCAGCCTGTGGACTGAATATTTGTGAAAAGGACTCGGGATGGATTTTGCCGGAAAATCCGCCCAACGGATGAGTCGTTATGCCCGAGTGCCTTACCTTTCTTCAACTACATGTCACAGTTCAGCTCCCCAACAGCCACAATAAAAACAAAAAAAGCGCCTCACAGTAGCCAACGTTAGCATAGAAATCGAGACTGCTAATGTCAACAAAAACCAGCTAAGCTAACATTACGACAAAGCGTGTGTAATATATTGTGATTTTAGCTGGGCAATATTAGCTAACGTTAGATTATTTGCTAATGTGGCATGGATGTATAAGTCCTTGTAATACATCCATGTAAAGTGGACGAACTGCTAGCTAGTTAACATAGAGTTGATAAAATCTTTGCTTTGTATAGGAAATTACCATTATGTTAATAAAATCAGAAGGCTTGTTGAAGGGTGATCCAAGTTGAGCCACAGGATTAGGATTGGGGCCAATTTGGACACGCCTGATGTATTTCCAATCCTTTGCTTATTGTATCCCATTGTGCTCTTGTTACAGCAACTGTTAAAAGCACCCTATCACAGTCTGTTAAAACACCAAAAAATGACTAGCTACATGTACATTGAAATGTGCTTAAGTCTGAATTGGGGTCTTGAAAAAGGGCTTCACATCTTTAATAATACTGAACCTGACAAAAGCATCACACTGATGGGTAAACACAAATTACCATTTTGTTTGTAAGATGTTCACCACCTATGGCATCAGTAGCTTTCAATATTCTACACTAGTGTGTGTGTGTGTGTGTGTGTGATTGACAATGTGATACCATTTTCCCTGTCTTTAATGGTGATACTGCACCAGATGGTGGGCTGACAAGCAAGAAATTAGACAGATGTATATCTTATCCCTGGCTTCAGGCTGTTGGGGAAAAATGCAAAATCATGGAGAGACAGACAGAGACAGACTCTGTAGGAGAACTATACAATCTTACTATTTAAAGTTAGCTAATTTTCATTGGATGGCATTCTCATCCCAGTGCTGTAACAAGATTGCTGTATGCAATGTATGATTTAATAACTTTTACTGTTAAGAAATGTCTGAATACTCTGCACTGAATATACCTAGGATCTAATCTCAGGGTGATGAATTGGCCTCGTCAGTGTATTACGGCATGTTACGGTTGCATTGGATTGACATTCACTGTATGTGATAAAACACAAAGTTATAAGTTCAATATGGAATGACGGAAACATCAATAGAAACTATTGAAATGTTTCACACTATTATTGTGATATCAAAGTACATAATGTGGCAGACCAGGAGGTAGAGCCGACCCCATTGGAAGGGAGGGAATGTACGTCTCACAGCCGAGGCTCCCTGGAACAGGAGCGCACCTGCCGGCTATCAGCTGATGAGCTCGGCTGGCAACAACGTGCGCCGTGGACCAGCGTAAGACCTGACAACCGGCACACCGTCAGGGTCTCAGCTGAGGAGGGAGGAGCACGACGAGACTCCCCAACCTAAGAGGACATCGGCGAGCTCCACTGAGAAGCCAATAGAGAGACAGAGATATTCCCTGACCAGGACGACCTTTATGTTAACGTTTGATCCCGTACCTGTATCCCCGACGTTTTAACTAAAACCACTTCTTATTTGGACATTTCCTGGTGTTTGAGCGTCTTGTCTGTAGGTGATTCTTACCTATCAGCCCCGGTCTGCGACAATAAATAATATGTCAGTGTAATTGCACAGTTTAATTATGTTTCCTATGTGCAATATGCTTTCCTTTAACACGCAATCTGAACAAATATATAATAACTAATATAATAAAGTATTAATAAATATAATAATAAAGTTTATTTTAGTTTGATGGATAATGAAGTACAAATGATACAGAATGTGAGATTAAGGCTAACTAAATTATAAATTATATCAGAGCCATTTGCAAAGGATTTCACTCTCTGGGCGAGGTGGGATCAGGTACAGTACATGTACAGGTACAGTGCATGTGCAGGTCATGACTTGTCTGAAAGGTGTTGGATCATCAAAGAAGCTTGGGTGAAAAGAACTTTACTACCATGACATAAAATTATGTTTAGCTGTGATTTATAATATAAATAACTTATATGAATGGTACAAAAACAACCCACACCACTCCAATGCACTTCAGTTCTCTTTGGTTAGCACAAACCTTACTAATTCCACCTAGGTGTAAAAACTGAAAACCAAACTTATTTCTAATAACCATTGATGTTTTCTGCCCTCAGAAAAGAGGTCTATGTAAGTCCAAATTTACTCAAAACACAATAAAATAAATGTTTTCCTTTGTCTTGACAATCATTTTTAATACAGTTTGAGACATCATAAATCATCTCATTGCATTATTCATCTAACCAGTCCACAATTTTCCAAGCATGTCCCCTTCTTTATTTCCTTCCAGCCAAGCAATGGACATTGAAATGCACCTCATGGCCTTGCATAAAGTGCATGTGCAGATTGATTACAGAGCTAGACTTGCCTATCACACTCTACCATCTTGATGGCTGCTGACAGTGCTCTTTTTCCTCCCTTTTTGTTGTGCTTATCACCGAATGAATTACTTCCTGCAAAAGGTTGTGTTGCATGATCCATGGTGACTGGGCAAAGTGAAAATCTGTCCTCTGTCGCCAACGGACATGTTCCCAGGTGGCAGTGCAGGCGTATGCGCGAGCTAGCTCAGGACCATTTACATTAGTAGTTACACGCACACACTAATGGATGTGCATAAACATAAGCTTGCCACGGGAGTGTATCTACCATACAGTAATTTTTCTCAGAGAATGATTGTTCCAAACTGGGAGCAGACATACCCAGCTTTATGGATTAAAGACTGACCCTTGTAATCTGAATGACTTTAGGAGAGCAGTATGCAGCACTTGTTAGGCGCCCACCATAAGAGTGCTGTGCACCAGATTATGAAAATGGAGTATAATGTAATAAAAATACAAGGAGCAATCAAAGGACTGAAGTGGGCCGAAGGGGATTTAGAGGATTTGGATTATTAAGCAGAACACAACAGTAGAATCCCACTGGGCCCAGACTATATCACAGCCCATAGTCAGAAACCACGGTTCTGGAACATTCTCTCTAATTGTCATCTGTCATCAAGAAAATCATCTAACCAAGTAAATATGAGATGATGCACATGAGGTCCTAACTTTTATTTCTGTTTCTGTATTTTCTGTTGGCAACAAAATGTACATGTACTATTCCCCAAGGCCCAAGTTTCTCCTGTCTGTGCAAACTTCTTTGTTTTTCAAAATGCAAAATTCATCCTGGTGACATACATACAATTCAGCTGCAGCACATCATCTGTGTGTAGGCGAATGTGGGCTCTGAATGTGTGAGCACTCGTGTTGAGACTCAATACTGCTTCTTTCTTTTCATGTTGAAGTGAATCCTATATGAGCTTGTGTCTGTCAACTACGTGCACAATCACTTGCTAAGTACACCAGCCAAACATCTTGACCTCGAGCATATTTTACAACTTTTGGTTACATGTTTAAATCCCAAGAAATCCACTCGTTATAAATAGTCTAAAATTAGAATAGAAATGTTTGGCACTATTTGATTGGAAGTTGCCTATTTGACCCACTCTAATTAGTACCATATGTACTGATTACTGTATTTATCTTACAACTGATGCCAGAACTGTCTAAGTGTTTTTAGCACATAGGTCTATTTCCAGTAAAGCAGTAGCAGTAGTAGTAGTAGTAGTAGTAGTAGTAGTAACACCAATTCAAAATCACATTAGGATCCAGGAGTTGGATAATTCTTTTGGAACATTCAGCTGTCCACATGGGAAGCAAAGGTCGCCTCATGACAGAGACAATGCATGCTATTATATTGAGCAATGCAAATAGTTTTACAGAGAGTAATTGCAAAATAGACTTACTTCATCATGAAGCACTGAATTATGATGGATAATTGTAGGCCTCTCAGAATATCAATTGTACTGTAATTGTCATAGGACTCTAATTAGAGTTATTGAGAACCAAGTCATTTTCAATCAAATAAAATGTTATGAATTTCTTCCTAACAATGACCAAATCAGTAAATGTTTTATCATTTACACGTTATCATTGTAAAGGAGTGTTATTTGTGATCTCATCATGTACAGTCAACACAGACACTCCTTTTATTTTCAATTAAATACCTTTTGTAATATAATGCATGGAATGCAATCAAAAGGCTCTCCATCGCTATAGACGTAATCAATAGCTTCACATTAGCATTGCAGCCCTGTCAGAATAGAGGAGACCAAATTGTAAGCATCACATATCGCCCTACATGTGATGCGACTGTTTCAGCTGCGCAATAAAACTACTTTTACTTCATTAAAATTATCACAGCAGATGGAGCTCTCATTATTTCCATAATTCCTGTAACTTGTCATGGGAGCAGTGTGTCCTCACTTCTGTATGTCAAGCCGCGCAGAGAGGAGAACATTTCTCAGAAACGAAACCTCACATTATACCGTGTCCCCAAGTTGCGTTTCAACTTGAAAGACCAGAGAGAATAAAAAGGTGGTTTGAAGCTATGTGAGATAAGGAACACAAGGGATGAAGGCAATAAGATGGGTGAGTGGGACAGGGAAGAATACTGTAAGGTTGAACAGTCTTCATTACACATTGCCTCTGCTGAGCCTTCCTAATATGGCCGTCACCTGCCATTCTCTTAATGACTTGCTATTTCTGGAGACATAGAAATGAAGAGTAATTTTCCAGCAGGAACATCTCTGAGGACAGATTTTTCTGCCTTTTTCATATCATATCACATGTGGCTACAATGTTACAGTATGTCATATTAGAGGGACGACACAACCACATTTGAGGAACACATGCAATAGCACATTTCTCTGGTATGTGAATATTTTAATTAGCATTCTTTAGAAAATACTAAATATGTCTGTACATTGCCATTTTAATTTTTTTTATCTCATTTGTTTATGATACTGATGAACTGATCAACTTTGGGGCATTTCTAATTCTAACCGTGGCACCCTGAAGTGCATAACTCAAGCAACACCGCATACAAAATCTGTCACGCTTGCTTGTGGCAGATTCAAATGAGATGTAAACTGCTCCAAGCTTGGCTACTGCAGTCGACAAAGATCTGGGTCATATTGTACACTCGTTAAATTACCTTACCTCACACGAGGCTCACACGACTGGACTGGAGTGAGAAATAGCATAGCATGGCTGTGGTTGCTCCGCTACCAGCACCCACAGCACTGCAGCATTATCAGGAAATATGCATATTGGACGCTGGTGCAAATCAGCCCAGAGTAACTGTATGGATAGGTGACCTTGTGAGGGATGCAGCACGCACACTCCCCAGCAGGAATGCATACTTGCACACTTCATGCATGAATGACTATACAGTACACACGCCACAGTCGGATGCTCCATCTTACATGTCGCACGTCTTCCTCCATAATCGCACTTTTCCACACTCGCTCATAAAACCGACATTTTCACTTCATTATAACACTCCATTGGGTATCTTATTTTCTTTCCTAAATGACCCTCCCCACTGGAATCCTAGCTTGCAGCAGTCAGGATCAGCCATACAATGACAATCAAACACATGTCGTTTATTTCTTTCAGCAAGGCATGATACAGTATAATATGTTTATTCAGATATACAAATTGTTTTAGAACCCCACTGATGTATAATATATGTGGAGAAACATAGTCATGTAGCTATTATTAAATGAATTATTTTTCCTGCTTAAGATGTACTAAAGCAAAGTGTAAGGGGAAAAAGGGTACACTATGGTGTAAATGATGTACAGCAGGAATCCCCCATACTCCCATTCCAGCTTTGTGTAATCCCTGATTGTGTTTTTTTTTTACATTTTAGTTACATGTACATTACATTGCAGTACTTCATTACACAGCCGTGGTCTAGGTGTATTTTCCAATGCACAAGGGGGCACAACAACAAAAAGCATTTGTTTTAGCTGATGTATTTCTGAATAGGTGGATCTCAGGTAAATAACAAGACCTAAGATTCTGCTGAGGGCGCCGGCAGCACAGTGGGGATATGTCTTGGTTTTTATTAACGTTCACATGTAGCTAAGACCTCTTAAGCAGTGCAAAGGCTCAGGGAGACAGAACGGGGTATCAAGGATGAAAGGTTTGATAAATTCAGCCAGCCGCTATGCACGTAGCCTATCAGTCCACACATTTAGAGACAAGCAACTGGATATAGTCTGCACAAAGGACGCACACACATAGTCCTTGCTGTTTAAAGCACATATCATGTTTGACACTTCAGTTATTGCTGATTTTGATTACTAGTGAATATTATATTTTATGTTATTTTAACAATATAATTATTGCTCCTTAGGGAGAAATTTTACATGAAACCTTAATAGCACTCTATAATGTGTTTTCTGTATTCCAACCATTGCAGCTTGCTCAGCATGTGCAACCTGTAGGAGTCCAATAACAATCAAACAATTGTTTGTATTTCTCACTGATGAAAAGACGACCGAGCTTATAATGAGAACGCTTTGCATTAGCGCCTGCACAGATGTCTGATGTCATCAAAGACTGATTGTTATATGTCCTGCTGGCTGCCCTGATGTTCACGTACTGTTCTGCAGCCTCATTAGTAGTCTGATAATGACACATTTAATCAAATAATGCTTGCAAAAAATTATACACAGGCATACATTTTGTTTTGATATACTGCAGATACAAAAATACAACTGAAATTTTAAAATGCAATAGTCTGCTACAACAGACATATCAGCTCTGTAAATCACTTGTCCTGTCCTGAGAAATTTATATTTAATATTTTTTTGCTTCATGATTGCGCCCCCTAGCTTTGCATTAATTCAACAGAATTCCATTCTGGTATCCCGTCTACGTAGATGGAGACCGTATTTCAAATACAACCAATCAAATCTTGCAAAAAGAGTAACGTCAAGGTTCTCTCATAGTCAGAGCCGACGCTCACACTGAGCCAGACGGCAGCTACACAACACAAGAGCCACAGACTCACATTAGCTCTCCTGCTAAGGTCTCCATCTTGTATAATTTACAAGCACGAACACATGTCTGTACCGTAGCTTGTTGAACGAGCGACCAAACAAACATGCACCAGGAAAAGTGCACTGCAAATGTCAGTTTGTGCAGGCCAGTTAGCTAATAAGCTGCAGCATGTTAAACGGCATGTAAACGTGCGGTCACCAGCATTTCAGTTGGACTTTAAATCATATAAAGTCCAATGTAGGGTGTAAAATCGGTGCAATTGATTTAGCTGCAAAATGGATTTTGTTTGGTAACAACAAAGTACTGCTAGACTTAACTTTTATTTATAAACTGGATATCTACATCTAAATAATTCAATGGCCAGTGTAGTCAAAGGCACGCTGTGTGAGTGTACGGTGAAAGATCTTTGTTTTTTAGATGTGCTTTACTATTTGTGAATTGACCACATCTTACAAGCCACACTTACAACCAACCATCCAAACCTGATGTTGCATTTCCTCAGAGGAGGATAACACATTCAGTTACTATTTTGTTTTGGGTTCTAGGATAACTGCTATCCATCATAGGAAACAGTTCTGTGATATCAGGCCGAGAGCCAAAGAAAAGTTGGCGGCAAACCATTTGGGACTCTTTGAAGGGAGGGGGCATCCACCAGCTTGTCCCTGACATCTGCACAATATGCAGCCACTGTTCACTTCAAAATCAAATACAATTGTGGTTGGTGTATTGTAAGACTACCTTTCAAAGGGATGTTGTTTTGGTTTGGTTTATTGGCTAATGGGTGCTCCCTGGGTAACAAGGGTTTAAACAACAAGGTTTTCTGATATTGAAATCCCCTCTGCTGTAACTTGCATACAGTGCAAGAAAGCGGTATTATTTGGAAGAGGCGGTGAAATTGGATCATTGTCACCGATTGTCTTGCGTATTTCTTAAAAGAATTTAGTCTATAACCACTTTGATTTGGAATTTTCTTAAATCCAATATGTTTAAGGTGTTCATATGAAGCTGTGCAAGTTTGTGATGAGGCTGCATGACCTGAGAGAAGACACCATCACTGAAATCATAAATCTTGTTGGATCAGTAATTGTAATATGTGTACAGTTCAAAAGGTTTGACCAGTGACTTGAAGTTAGTTACTTTTTGATGCAGTACTACTACTAATTTACCCAGAAAATATACACATTTCAATGTATTTAGTGTCAGGATTAAAATATCAGATGGTAAGCAGTTTTATTCATTGCATCAGTAATTTATAATTATGCCATCTGCATACATTTGCTTATTAATTTCTGGGTATACAGAAATGCTGAATAAAAGAAGATTCTCCTCTCTTTGACCCTTGGGGGATCAAGTAAAAGAAAAAAGGTACAATATTGGCACAGTATCATAAATATGGTACAGTGCTGTATTTTGGTTTTAATATTCTTGTTCTTATTCTTTTTCTTAATGTATTTCTTCAGAATTATTAAAAGATATTCATACATTTATGTGTGTTAGCTCTATGTATACAAAACACTACCAATAAAGTGGATCATAAGCAAAACCTGTTAGACAGCTGGTAAATGAGCTAATCATGAATAAATTAATGAAATGATGAATCCCATGAATCCCTCAGAGGCCAAAGTTACAACTGCCTCACACAAAATAAAAAAAATCAAAGAAAAAAAAAAGCATTTATTGGAACAAAGTGAAACTCCCTTTCAACCTGCTTACTTGCAGACAGGAAATGTCTCAAACATTTCTGCTATATTGACACGTGTTTTTCATTCTGATTGTAAGTTTGCACTCCAAAGCAGGTCTCACAGCCATACTGAATCAATATTAGAAGAGCAAAGACCTTGTTCTCTGTGCTTATAGATCCATGCCTTCTGCTGGACTTTGCTTCCTCTGCACATTCTGATCATTGTCTGCTGGCGACGTGACTGGAGGACTGCAATTCATGCTGCCTTTATTTATGGTTGAAAGATACCAGAACGCACGTTCAGCCTTGGCTCATTTTTGGTTATGCTTTATCAGACAGTTATGCAGAGCATGTTAGGTATATTATATATATATATATATATATAT
>JAVQJV010010824.1:0-29626 GCA_036024995.1 Gadopsis bispinosus | reverse complement strand
AACCATGGATTAAATTAATAACGTGAAAGGTGCTTTTTGTTGTGATGAACCCACAGAGATTAACATTAACTACAACTTATGTTAACATTATATAATGTAAATGACATTATGTTTGTTTTATTTGTTCATATTTATGATTTTCTAAAGGTTACTTTTTTATGTGATTTTGTGTTGAATATATTCTGGAAATCATTATAGATTTCATTGATTAAATTAAAACTGCTCTTTATTTAAACATTAATATTACTCCATACCAGCCAAAACATGGATATTTAACCAGTGAAAGACATACACAGCATAGGGCTCAGATACAGCGCACACTAACACGTTGCGATCAAGGCCACATCTGTCTTGTCTCCAATGCCTGCTGGCTGGGATCTGTATGTGAAAACAGCCGTGGCTCTATTTCTAACAGCATGCCCCTGCACAATAATCACAAGGGTAATTTTAGGCCGTGCTCCGCGTCAGAGACAAGATTGAGCCATCATTAGTATGTGAGGAGGGCAGCCACTGTATGGGGTCATAGAGGGAATGCTGGCGCACTGCCAGGCTGCTGAAACAGGACGTTGGAGATGATCAGAGTATAAGCCTGAGCCTGGCTTTGTTAAGGTTCTTCGTGTACGCTAGCTGATCAAGGTCATTGATCAGATTCATTATGTCCTGAAATTTCAATAAGTCATTGTAGGTCAGTAGCTGTGTTTGACAGATTGCAGGCATGGATGGGCTTGGTTAGGGCGAGGCTGACGGGGTAATATGAGTGTTAGCATTTTTGCTGTGTTACTGATGGTAAGCACAGCATTCATAGCCTTAGACCTTACTTATCCCCCATATGCTGCCACCTGCTCTTCAGTGGGGCGGGGGGGGGGGGTTGTGGCAATCTACAGGGGGGCAAGCCAGGCATGGCAGGCGGGCTTAGTCACTGTGGAGCAGCCAAATCCCAGCCACTAATCAGTGCTCTCAATCGAAGAGCTGCTCAAGGGTGTCTGAACTCCTCTAAGGTTTGACATTTTTGATTTTGAGGAGGATCATGAAAATGCTCAAACCTGCCACCCTCTCAGGCAACATGGGTTTAGACTGGGGAGCGTTGCTATTTCATTAAACCCTTGACAGTTTTACCATGTGCTTCTGAAGTATTAGAGGCACGACACATCTGTTCTGTATTTTCTGTCTGAGCTGACACTAGACAAGCCCAGCACCTGTCTGCATTTTAATGCCAAAAGGATATGTGCGCACACATCCATAGACAGGCGCACACGTACACACTTTAACACTGCATACACACTGCAGCTGCAGCCCACTCTGCACCTCTCAGTGCAGCTCTCCAGGAGCAACAGTACAAATGAGTCAGGAAAATGTGTAGGTGGACTCTGCATTCAACCCAGCCATTAGAGGGATGGAGCTGTGTGTGTGTGTGTGTGTGTGTACCAGTGCAGAAGGGGGTAGGGGCACAGGTTCTGAATAGCTTTTAATTCTGGCTGTGCTTGTAATATTCCACTGTGAAAGGCAGTTCATGCCCCATGGATTTGGTTTTGGTTATTGCAATTACTGTGCTCATCCTCACTGTATCTAGGGATACAAATGTGCTTTCTCTTCTTTAGTAATTAAAGGATCGGTTCACCCAAATTACTAATTTACGACTCTCTTGACTCCCTTTGGTATTTAGCCATGCAGGTAATTTTGGTTGTATGTGCATGCCGTCTGCCTTCATCATAATACAATAGAGGTAAACATAATTTTGCTTGTGATGCTCACAGCTTAAAAAAGTACCATTATGGCCTCTTCAGACACAGTGTTCCATTTACTTTAAATCATCCATTGATTTTTAATAGTTTTCACTGGAGCTACTTTCTGCTGAAAAAATAGTCCCTATGAAAACCGTTGATGAAGTATGTCGGTTTTTCAGAGTAACAGGGAGATTGCTTCTGGATCTAGATGTTGCTCTTGAGTATTGCAAATGTATTTTCTACACAAGAGGCATTTTAGCTGATATCTATAGCTATAACGAGTAAGTGTTGGGCTCTGAGACCATATGCATAAACACTCTTATCCATGAGATGTACTCATCGATCTGTCATTTCATATCCACTACCATAGTCAACCATAAGACCATATAGGTCATCTGTGCAAGCAGCTTATTACAACCCATATTTATGTTTATTGTTAGGCAGCGACCTATAGAACAGCAAAGTATGCGTTGGGAGGAGGTCGCCGTGGATGGATGGGGTCCTAAACTTAACCAAACTGCAACCGTTCCGCAACGTTAACCATGTGTTTGTTATTGTTACCATGACCACAAACGTCTGGTACGTCTACATATGTCGTTTTCGGAGTCATGAACAAATGACCTATTCTGTTGTTTAAGTTGGAGGACATGTTGCTCTAATCATTTGTTGGCAAATCAATACTTTGCTCCGCAAGTTTGTAGACCGTGTTGCATTGGTGAGGGTCTCCAACAACGCCAGGTGAACAAGCTGTGATTAGGCTCAACCATTGCACGCAGATGTGGTTATTTATAGGTCCTGTGTTATCATTAATTCATCATGTGTACCTGTAAATGATAATTGTTCTGACACTTGATGATGACTTAACTTGCCATCACTCAGGAGTTTTTAATTGTCCTCATCAGGTTCACATGTATTATATAAAGATTCAGTTTGAAAGTACATACCTTATGTAAAACACACTTGTGTTTTCATACTCTGCTGCTGCCTGAGTCTTGCTGCCTTTTCTGCAGTCCCCTGAAACTCCTTAACCTCTCTCTCTCTCTCTCTCTCTCTCACACACACACACACACAGTCAGACTGGTCTCCTGAGTCTGCTGTGACTCCAAAAATATAAAGAGGAAATGTTTACTGAGTGATATCATATTCTGGAAAAGGGCAGAAAAGCCTTCAAAAAGCTCTTCAAGTTGGACTCTTTTTCTCTTTCACCTACCCGTTCATTTCTCATTTCTTCACATCCTTGTCTTGGCTCTTGTTGCTGCTGTACATCTAAGTTGTCAATACATGTGTCTTGCTGTCAGTACATTGCACAAGACTGATTACAGTAAATGTATTCTACTTGGTGAACAACTTATCTGACTGATGCTGATTTAAATGTATACATGTCTGCGTAGTGCAGGGTCATATGATCACAGTCGCAGTTTTTCACTCAGAATTTTGAATATAGTCGGTCAAAGATGAGCTCAGCTTGCTTTTTGAGTGCATGTGTAGTCAGTGCACTCGTGATGTGTACAAACCACACAGTCACAAATTTGGGCAGACTTTGGCAGATTACGACGTTGAAATCAAATAAATTCTTTGTCAATTCATCATGTTAACATTCCTGTTTGCAAGTGCTTGTACTGCTTATCCTGTGTTTAGTTTCTGTGTTCCTGTTTAGCCCCTGTGGCTGTTCCTCATTCTTTTGTCCTGAGACTTAACTGTTGCCTGTCTTCCTGCCTGCCTGTCCAGTTGGCGGCCCGGGCCAACACCTGAGTTCCAGTTAGCGGTCTTGCCAACTCCTGCTCCTTGTTCCCCATTGACATAAAGGCTGACACCTGCTCTTGCAGCTGTTCCCCCGTCGACAATCCAGCCCACCACTGATCCTGTTCCCGAGCCAGCGGTGTGGCCCACCACTGACAATGAAACAGGATCAGTGGCGAGCCAATCCGGACGACTCCTGCTCCTGTAGCTGCACCCCAGTTGGCGGTTTGGCCGACCACAGATCCTGTTCCTGAGTCGGCGGCCCGACCGATATCTGTTCCTAGTTTCAAGTCGGCGGCCCAGCCAACTCCTGTTCCTCGTTCCCCGTAAACGGTCCAGCTGATCTCTGATTCTGATCCTGATTGGCGGCCCAGTCGACCTCTGATTCTGATCCTGATTGGCAGCCCAGTCGACCTCTGATCCTGATCCCCACTTGCCGTCCTGAGCCGACACCCTACACACCTGACACAGCCACCTACCCTGTAGCTGTTTACCGGTCGGTGGTCCGGCCGACCACAGATTCTGTTCCCAAGTTGGCGGTCCAGCCAACTCCTGTTCCTCATTCGTGGTTGATGGTCCGGTTGACACTTGATTTCCTGTCGGCAGCCTGGCTGACACCTGTTCCTGATTCTGGGTTGCTGGCCTGGCCTACGCCCGCTGCACGGACCCGGTTGACTCGGCCTTCAGTACTTTGCACACCCATGACAGCTGGCAGGTACTTTAGGTGATCCCTTGTTTTCATGTCAGTTGTCCATTGGCGGTTGGGCAAGGTTTACATTTCTTACGTACTCTGCATAGTAAATATATTTAACAAATTGAGGCAGTGCTATAATATTTTCTAGTCCTCCTGCCATCCTGCAGATCAACCATCGCTCCATCAGGGGCTTTCAGCTTCACCAAACTTCTCCAAACCTCTCTAAACTCACTCAACATTTCTTTTCCCCGCTGGTGATTGAGCTGCTTGGTTTAGCGGCAGAGGGTGGGTGGGTTCTTTTTTAACAGTTTGTATCCAGAGCCCAAAAGAAATCCAATGTCTGTTTCTTCTCCTTATTCCTCAGCTGTTCTGATGCTCCGTATCGGAGGGAAAAGGTTATCAGTCTATATTTACTTCAACTTGAAACCCTCCAGCAAACAACATGATCCTCAGTTACATAAAAAAGGAATATCAATACCAAACACACACGCACACACTCATACATTCCTTCACACAAAACCTTATCTGGAATCTCAAAGCAAAATGTTTTCACGTGACAAATCATACATTCATATATACCTCTTGTATACAGCACTACACTACATTTGTTTCTCTGTCTGCCTCTGTCTGTTCCTCTCGCTCACAATCTCAATATTTGTTTGTTTTCTTATTGTGTTTTGTTAGCTGGCAAATGAATGTCAACAGCTGTTTAGTCACTCTGCTGAATCTGGATCAGCTTTCACATATGGAGTTCCTCCACTACACCATGTTCTGTTTATTTCAAGCTAAACTCATTTCAGCTCAACCATCAATCTCCACTCTTAACTGTGAATACACACAGACACTGAGAGGAGTCATTCACGATGCCATCAGACTGTCATTCAGCAACTGTGGTCAACTGTAGTTTCAACAGTGTGTCTGGCACAGGTGGCTCTAGTTGGCTCTGATCAGCACCCCTTCGACCGTTGAGTTTGAGTTGGCAGTGTCTGAGGGAGCTGTCTGATAGAGGAATTGAATAAACTCAGCCAGTGAAGGTTCTCAATGCCTTTGCCTCTTCCTTTCTTCATACATCATTAATTCAATTCAATTTTATTTATATAGCGCCATATCATAATTAAGTTATCTCAAAACACTTGTTCATATAGAGCAGGTTGAGACTGACTCTATGTACAGAGACCCAACACTTCCCGCCATAAGGAAAAACTCCCTTTTAACAGGAAGAAACCTCGAACAGAACCAGGCTCTGGGTGGGCGGTTATCTGCCTCGACCAATAAGACAACAGGCTGACAATGCCAGTGCAAAGCAAAGCAATACTGTAGCTGTAACTTTATTAAATTTTTTTAAAATTTGTATTTAACTTTAATGGGAATTCCGGTATTTATATACCTGGGCCAAACGTTTTGGAATTGGTCCTGTAGATCGCCTGGTAGACGTGGAAGGGCTGCAACATACCTTGGAAGGCAAGTGTGGCCATAAAAAAGCCATTTTGTTAAAGAATACGATCTTTTTTGAGGAAACAGAAACAGAGGTCCCGCTCTAAAATCTTGCAAGAGGCTGAGTTGTTGCAGGAAGATGAAAAGATCTTAATCTTTAATCTTTAATCTAAACAGGTTTGTCTCTGCAGGGATCCTTTCTATAATGTTGTCAGACACTTTGAATAACGGGCAAAAACAAGCACTTTTAGTGGACAGACTTTGACAGGCGCAGTTCATTAAGCACAAAATTATTGAGCATGACACAAATTCAAATCAAACTCAAGATTTGAAGGTAGCACATGAACAGTGTAAAATATGTTTTGAGATCTATATTTTGATTTTGTCTGCACTTCACTTCAGTTCATAATTACATTTTCGCCCAGTGTTGCAGTCAATTCTGCAAACTCTGGAAAGTGACAGGGGAAAAGGACACACCCATGACATTATGCTGAATGCAGGGTATAACAGGATGATGTTTCATCCAGGTCAGGTCCAATGGTGGCTACTGTGCTCTCAGCTGGAGTTTGCACCAAACTCCCAAACCTGAGAGCAGCTGAAGCCCTGCTGCTCACTTAAATCAGGTCAGAAGTCCTCCGGCACCCTCAAAACATAGATTACACTCCCCATTCCTTCTTTGCCCTCTCAAAGATGGTTTTGCTCTTACAAATCTGTCCCTGCATGCTCTCAAATCTGGATTTCCATGATGATTTGTGCTTAAATGAAAACTTTACATTAAATTTACCATTAAATTGTTCTCACCCAGTAGTTTTATCACTAATGCACCTCCATACATGCTGCCATATACAGTATTCACAACTAACATCATGCATCCAAACACTGCTGGATGGATTTGACACACACACACACACACACACACACACACGCACACAAAGGATGGGTCTTTCCACTCAGTTCATGAATATGTAAGGCCCCTGAGTCTGAGAGGGAAACACCACAGCAGCACAGCACAGCAGTTTGCTTCACTTCACACACTGTCTGATCAACATAAGAAATGGGTCAGTGGGGTGGAGGTGGGGGTTCAGGGGCTGTTGGGATGGCAGGAGAGGGGCTTTGTCAGTGAAAGAGTGCTGGGAGTGATGGGGGGTCAGCTGGTTCATCACCCAAGGTTTACTGTTGAAATGCAACTGTTTCCATCTTTAATTTTTGCAGAGCATTCTAACTCTAGTTTGGCTGCTGTCAGACTGTAAAACAGGCAGCAAATGTTTATAGTTATATTAAGTCAATCTTGTAAATGACATAACAATAATAATAATCCATACCCGTTTATTCTTGGAGGGTCCTGGGAGGCTGGAGCTGATGCTACCTGACACTGGGTGAGAGGTGAGGTACACCCTGGATAATTAACCTAACCTATAATAATTAAGCTTCCCTTCATTGGCTCTTTATTCATGTCAGATGAAACTTTAAGGTGTACACTTACACTTACACATAGCTTGGTGCAACAGACTGCTGAAGTTTTCTGTTAATACTATACTTGATAAAAAATAGTCTTCAAATAAAATACTTTTTCAGATCCCTATCATAACTGATTGCTTTCATCTAAACATATTGAGGTCATAACCTTTTGGTGTCCTTATATGACAGAACAACTCTGACACAAAGCTTGATTTTGAATCATTACGGTTAAAGCAGTTGAGAACAGAAAACAGGCTGCATGAAAAACATTAATCTGGCTGATCGAACAGTGTGGGGGCAACAATTACAGCACCATCAAGCCAAAGCCAATCAAGAAGGCAGGCCTAAACACAGCTTGCCTTTCACATGCATGCAGTGGCCTGGATAATCATCTGCCAATCACTGACAGGAAGCCTGAATGGAAGCAGAGGGGGTCCACACACAAAGCAAACCACGCATTAACTCCTTGTTTGCTATTTGCTGCTTTGTCAATCAATCAATCAATCAATCAATCAATCAATCATCAGCTTCCAGCAGGTATTGGAACTCAAATGGACTGCATTCTGCTGTATGGAAGTACATGTATAAGTGTGTGAGCGTGCAGCTGTGTGTGTGTGCAGGAGGTTGGTGAGAGGAGCAGGCGGCCGGGTGATGGCAAAGCATCTGGGGCTATGGGCTTTGATGTCGAAGGCCACTTGGACCTGTCGACAGCCGGGGATGTGAACACACACATACACACACTCACACACACTCACACACAATCACACAAGTGCAAACAATGAGATATACTGACAATAGCCACCAATCAGCAGAACTTTCCCTCCTTAAATCATTACAGGCTGAGCTTCCATCAGAGGGATTATTGTCCATTCATGACTGCAAATACAGCAGCATTCCTTCTCCTACAGCTAATCCTCACTGTAATCCCGTCCATAGAGCTGTTAGCGAGGGAGAACCCACACACACACTTGTACATGCACACTGGGAATGCACACACACACACATACACTAAAGCATAATGCACAATAGTTGGCGATTAGCTGGGGAGATTAACTCTGGAAGTGAGGAATTTCTAATCAAACACAGGAATAATACTGTATGTTTACGTATAATGTGTGTGTGTATTCTATGCTCATATCCCACTTGTCTATCTGTGTGCCAGGATTATTAATGATTGCCTTGATGAAAAAACGAGCCTTAGCCGCAGCATCAAAGGCTCAGGAGCATCTTCTGTCAGGATTCAGCCACTGAAAACATGGTCCCGATTGTCTGCTCCAGATTAGCTACTGTGTAAGTGCACAAAGGCTAACAATCACATGAGTACATGAGACTCAGGTTTTGGAGAAGTTTGAATTCAGGTTCTTGGGCAGCAGGTTCATTAAAGGAATGTTCTGCTTTTTTTATTGAGAGACAAAAGAATAACAAAAACAAAAACATAACATCAAACCTATTAAGCCACATGTTGACATGTTTAGAACTAAAACGATATGTTCTGTGTGGAGTGTCTCATAAAATACAGAAGATAAATAAAAGTTAGATATAATTTAATGTTAATGATAATGTATAATGTTTTTTTCTTTTCAACCATCTTATATTTGTTATATCAGGCTGGAATGCAGCTTGGACATCTAGATCAATTAGAGGTTAGATCTATTGGTTACAATTGTTTATATGACTAAAGAGAACACACAACATTTATATCAATGACATGGTTATACCTCATAAGAAGCCTATTGTCACATGCTATCATTTATGAATCAAACACTGCGAATAAATACACTGTCCCAGTATATTGGTTCCCCTTCGCTTACAATGTTGGAGTGTAGACATGGAATTTGCAGTCAGATTTTATTTTGGCAGAATCAGTAACCTCTTTTAAATCACTTCTTAAAACACATTTCTATAGACTTACTTTTGTGTGATGGTGTCCTTATATCGTCCTTATATCCTTTTTATATTGTTTGTTTTTATATAGTTTTTTATGAGTTTTAATTCTTTTAATTTGTATTAATAATCTTTTGTCCTGTTTTTTGTTTTCTGCGTATCATGTTTTTTGCTTTGTCTGTCAAAGCACTTTGTAAACTCTGTTTTTAAAAGGTGCTATATGAATAAAGTTATTACTATTATTGGTATAATTATTATTATTATTATTATTATTACTTATCGGTTAAGTAAGTTTTTCTAACCTTTATTTACAAAAAGGAGGTGCATCAAAAACCATAAAATAGCAAAGCTTAGTACAAACTTGGTAGAAGCCAGGGGAGTCCATTAAGTCCATTGCAGTCAGTTAATTGATTAAATCAAACTCCATTGAAATATTGAGTGTTCATAGCTTTTTAGTGTTTCACATCTTTAATTAAACAGGTTTTGAGCCAGTCAACAAAACTGTCAGAAAAATGTTCTACTCGAATTTTTCCAGCAAAAACAAATAAACAACTTAACAAGACTAACTGGCATAACTGAACGAATGTTCTTTATTTCACCAGCGTGTTTCAGCCTTCAACAGGATGATCTGCAGAATGTGTAAAAATGCAGCCTTTCATATATTCTACAAGAAGGCTGAATCTTCATACTGGATAACTTCCAGTGACACCCAGACGCATTGATGGCCAGCCTCCAAAGGGTGCTGCACCTCTAGCACAGAAACGTCCAACTCAAAGTATATAACAAACCGGGGTGAGTATTTAAAACTGCGTTTACAGTTATAAACCTTTGTAAAATGACCTTAAAAACAACTATACAGTGTTAAAACTTTCGTTAGATCCCCTTGGATTTAAATTTCTAAGATTATTAATCCAGAAAACCTCTTTACTAAGAAAGTCAATATCACCCTCTAAATTGACCTTACCAATATTACTAAATGACAAATTCATCAATGAATGTTTGGCCTCCAAATAAGCTTAGCACTGGTTTGGTCTCCACCAACTCCAAACAGAAATACCTGATGCTCTTAAGCTGATGTGCTTTGTTAACCAACTAGTCTCTGACTGTGTACTGTGTAACTGTGTCTAGCAGTACAGTGGGTTTATCAGAGCTTTTTCCATTAAAAACCAACAAACAAGGTTGATGAACCAAAACAGTAAAACCAAAACAATGAGCTGAAAGACACTCTATGAAGCTGAGGGGATTTCAACTGCAGAGTTGGTGAAATTGCCTGTGGGTTTATCACTATGAGCAACCCCTTTCACATTCACCCATAGACACTTGATCCATTGTTTAAATAAGAATACTGATTAGTGCAGCTTTCAGAAATAGACAAGGATTTTAGCATTTTGGGATTTGTATTTTCAGAGTGGGTCGTTAAAGTAGGTCTCTGAAATCATAGACCCTCAGAAATGTTGGGCTTCCAAAAAGGTTTGATGGGTTCAGCTCCATATATGAGTAAGCTTTATGTTGCACAGGGCCTCCCTCTTCAACACCATACGCTACATGCTGACATCAAGAGCACTGAACACAGGAAACACACAATGATAATTACTGATCCAAAGACTTGGTACGCCTACTTAATTGCACTCCCTGCTTAAAAATCCCAGGGCAAGAAGAGACAAAAGGAGTGCATCTGAAAGATTTGTCAGGGAGACCCTCTTATCTTTCATTAGGATTGCTTTGTCTTGTTCTGCCAGCCAGCCCAGTTATTACGCTTCCTCGCGTGGCCGTTTGTGTGTAGGGTGTCTGGCTGTTGTTAGGAGAATACAGCCGTGTCCAAACAGTATACTCTAATCATGTGTATCATCTTGGGATGAATCATTTTTGGAGCTTATCAGTGACAACGATGTTTAGCACAGAAGCCAACACACTTACCAGCATCAGCTGACATTGGAGAGACACTGTGACAAAAGCCACTGTAATGTAGGCTAGGATGTAAGCATACACCGTCTGCCACTGTGTGCAGCAGGCGGCGCATGACTTCAAATCCACTGCAATGGAATTATGCAGGGAACACTTTGGTAAAGGAGGAAGAAAATCATTCAAAGCATTTCATGCCACAGAGAAGACGGAACACTGTGGCCTCATGCTGTGTAGGTGTCATGATGTGATATGCACGCCCTCTCCATTCATTTGAGCCGATGAAGAAGCAGTGTGGCTCAGTGATAACATTTTACCCAATGAGATCTGTGTTGAATCTTTTTGAAACCCCCCTCCCTCCAGGTTGCCTGTTCTGGGGAATGAAAGAGAGGTTGCATCCTCCTCATGAGATGTGCAGTGGCTCTCATTCAGCAGCTGAAGTCAATTTACTCCCTAATCTGTGCCACTGTTTGCCCTTTGCTGTCTTTGCATGGGGGTAGAGAGAGGGCTTTGTCTTGGAAATTCTGCAGTATTTTACCCTGAGCGCTGTTGCGTTGCCTTTTCCTGAGTTTCTGCCAGTGGCCAAACATTGGTAATGCAAAGTGTTCTCAGCCATGCAGGCAGAGAAATTCGAAAAAGAAAATCCTTCTTGCAGTGGATTCAGGAACAGAAAATGACTTTCTCTCTATGAGCCACAGCAGATAATGTGTTCCATGTATGTTTATATCCTTCGGGCATCAGGGGGGACTGTGTCCAACAATGCGTAACTTTCCAAAACCAACAATCCAACATTCACATTCCCTGGGCAAAGCACTGAGCCTGTAATTGCTCCTGATGGCCAGGTGTGTGTGAATGAGAGGCAAATTGTAAAGCGCTTCGGATAACAGCGGTATATAAATGCAGCCATGTACTATTTAACTATTTCTGTTCCCTTTCATGTGACTTACAGAGTGCAACAGTATGAATGCCTTCCAGAAGAGACTGTCTGAAAATATGTGCTGTTACCCCCATATGTAAACAATATCACGTCTCCCCCTCTCTATGATGGCTGACCTTTCACCCGGCCTTCAAGTGTGGCCATTGAGAAAGCATATGAACACTTCTGATTTCTGACGCGGTTGGAAAACACCAGCGCTGAAAATAAGATGTTGCCCCTCACCCTAGTTCATCTGACTATTCTGACCAACGGCTTCCATCCAACCGTTCATTCAATGGACTTGGTGGATGCAATGCTGAGGACCCAAGGAAGTGCAGTGTCGAGTGTGAGCTCTACAGGACATATTCAATAGTAGTGCGTTACTACCGCCAGAAGCACACAGCAGCTGTGGCTGCATTTGAAGACCGAATGCATCACCAGGCCGTCCCATTTCGAAGCCTCCTTCAAATGTGGCCTTCTTTTCCAGAATTTGGAGGATCCTAGAGCTGTATCCTTCACAGCCCAATCTAGCCCAAGGTTCGTTGTGTGCAAGCGAATATGGCATCCCCACTTTTAAATGTAAATTTTGGGTTTCAACTCACTCGAATAGCCAATGATACAAATGCTAAAAAAAAGAAGGGGCCTTAAAAACGTCAACCGCAGTTGCCACCTTTGCTCGGTGACAGGAGCAGCACTTGGTGACGCGGTTGACACAAATAGGAAATCCTCCGTGGACCAGAGCGTCTCGTTTAACGACACTCAGTTCAGACTTTGCGGAAGGATGCAGCCCCTGAATTGAGACACAGCAATGGTGCAGTGTACTGAGAATCCCCTCTCACTATCAACTATTGCACCTCCAAATGGCGTGCTGGGTGCCGCTCACTCTCCGGCACTTGCTTTACATTTATTTGATGTATTTTATTCATTCGTTTTGTCACATGCATTTACATTACTTTACATTCAAGAACAGATGACAAAAGAGAGAGTGGAGGCGTTACTTTGTAACAAAGTCTTGAAGCAATCAGCCATTGCGAACAGGCACGAGCCCTGCACCAGTGTTTACTGTACAGTGGGCTACTATGAAGAATTATGTTCACTGATCCCAACAGGACATCATACATATCACCTTCCTAATTAAAGGCAACAAATACCATGAAAAGACCAAAACCAACATTGTGTTAGTCCTGTCTCTCTACCCTCTGAATACACACATCTTTAAAAACAGCTCACAAATGTGTTGCGACAAAGCACAAGCTTTCATTTATGAAAATGTCTCAGTAGTTCCCTAAAACAGCTGGGTACAGTAGTTATCAAACATTATTCCAACAGGAGGATAAAGTGCATTTGTGTCACTGTGTCAGTAACCATTTCTGGCTGTGGATTATTACACATTCGGTGCTCTGGTACAGTTGGTTGGGAAACCCCATTGGGTTGCAAGATAAATATAAGGTGGTTTATGATGATAAACACATTGACACAATAGGAAATAAGAAATATATTTTTTTACTGCTTCATGGTACGTGGTTCTCTGGGTGACCTGCTGACAGATATTCTTTTATTTATTTATTTTTTAAATATATTTTTATTTAATAAGGGGTTGCGTGTAGGCATTTGGTTATAAATGAAAATTCACAAGCTCAGTTACAAGATATTACAATTGTTTTTTGGGGACCACAAATGTCTTGGCAATTCATCCAAATGTTGTCGAGACATTTCACTTGGTACCCAAAAACATCAATGACATGAAAAGTCAGGAGATCATCAAGGTCATTAGCATTCCTCCTCTGGGGACCAGGAACGTCTGTACAAAGTTTCATGCCAGTCCATCCAATAACAGCCATGAAATTTCAGATTGGACCAAAGCAGTGGACTGACCGACAGTTATGACTCCGACATTTTCAAAAGGGAACATTCTCCTTAGTATTAGCTGAAAAGATGTAGTTTTGAAGGTGGTGAGCTTAGTCTACCAGGTATACTGAAAACTCTGAAGGGCATCAATTCATCAGAGACATGTTTAAATTATATTGTGGCTGTCAGGGGTTGTGTGAGTGTGCGCATACATGCCAACACACAGTGGACAGGCAGTGATTTGCATTACATGCACCCCTACAGATGGATGGCCACAGGAGGAATAGACAGCACTGTATTTATTACATACAAATTGTGTGAATAAACATGCATGTTGACAAGTGCTTTACTATTGGCCTATTATTTATTTCAGTAACTTAGATTATACAGGAAAATATAAATTCATACAGAAAAAAAGGTGGCAAAAATTATGATTTAGAGCTCCCAATATATTATTTCCAGTCTCTTTCAGGGTTGTCATGCTCCATGTAGCTCCCTCATATGTTTGATCAAATCAGAGAGAAAGCCGTGGAAAGAATGATTGCTGTCAGGTATAGCACTGGCTAATTATGTATCCAGCTTGCAGAATAATTTTAAATGTACACTGACCAGGAGAGTCATGCATGTTGACCATTGTGCTCATCATTTGCATTAGTTAAATTCCACTGAATTTACTACAACAAGCTAACTGGTTACTTTACCAACATATATTTTTTTTAATCAAACTTTATTCAATTCAGTTTTATTTATATAGCGCCATATAACAGTTGTCTCATTGCGCTTGTTAATATTGAGCAGGTCTAGACCATCTCTCTCGAGCCAACAACTTCATGTATACAACAGTGATTTTACAGGTTAGTGCAATTCAGAGTGCTTTACACATAACTGACAAGATAAGACAGTAAAACAGTTTGAGACTAATGCACACAATAAAATTGATTAAACAGCCCTTGGATAAACTACAGTGTGTGTTCGTGGCAATAAAGGAACATGTAAAGGAACAGTGGCTCATTGATGCGTTAATAGTTTTTGGACAGCAATGGAGCTCTATGGCACAGAGGAAGAAGACATATCAGGTGATACATTCAAGTGATGTGAAGTTAAATAATGGAATGCAAGCAACCGTCTAGTTAAGTGCACATGTAGATGCATTATTACACAAACGGACAACCAATCGACTGCAACGCATCATGTCAGCAGCTCTTTATATTACCAGAACTCAGACTGACAAAACATTTTTGCTATCTAAGGGAGTATGTCCCCAATAAAATGACAGGCTGGAGAACTACATCGTATCAAAGTGCTGAAACGACTGTGCAGGCGTCTGCCGCTGAACAAGCTGCAACTTATTTTGAACTGTAAAATTACGAACCATGTGGTGGGCAAATATCTCAGTCTTGAGAGAATTGACAGGCTGCCTGCAGGCACGCATCACATTAACATGCAAAGGATATTTTTTAGATAATGAAATAAAGCATCTGAATCAATCTGCCTCTATCTGCACAGCAAGGTCAATGCGAGATATGTTAAAGAGGAAATGCGCAGGACAAATAGAACAGACTGAGCTGTATAAAAGAAAGTGGACGCAAGAAGGACAAACAAAGGAGAGGTTAAAATATTCCACATTATACATGAATAGTTTTTTTACATAACATCAAATTTGAGTTTGGATATTCATTCCTGATCCTGGAAAGTTCTTAAAGTTCAGTCACCAGCGTTTTCTAATGTTTTGGCCAAATTGACATGTTACGCTAAAATAGTTCAACATGCTTCTTTGCTTATTTCCAGTAATAAGATTAGATTATCAATATTATCATGCAAGTCAGGATGTGGATAGCTTAGCATAAAGACTTAGTTTAGCATAAATAATCTTAGCCCACAGTTAACTCTGTCAGGACTGGGGGGTGTAGGCAGTGGAGGATGGACCCAAATGCAGACATCGTCGTGGGAAACAGGTTTTATTGAAGGATAAACTAAGAAGCACTTACAAACGGTAAGGCGGATGCGAAGAAAGGATAGTCCAAAACACCAAAATCCAACACACAGAGTCCAGGCGGGGACACACAATAAGGTCCACAGGGGACCCACTGACGTGAACAAGCGACACGACACATTGACAACGAACCAACACGAGACAAAAGGACTGAGCCAGGCTAAGTAGACACGACAGTAACGAGGGAACACAGGACAGGTGAACGCTGGGAGCAGGTGAAACCAATCAACAATCAGGGACACACAAGGGCAAACACAGGCAGGACACTGACTCAAACGCAGGAGAAACGAAGCTATAACCCACAAAACCAGAAGTACACAGGACACGTAACAGAAAACAGGAAACAAACACTCACACATACACAGATCATGACAAACTCACTTCTTCTGGAGCATCATGCACACCTCGTGGTATTGAGAGACATGGTTGAAAGCTTCAGAATGCTCTGGAAAAAGCTTGTGTGTGGAGTTTTTTTATTATTTTGTCAAATTGCTACGGTCATGAATTAAATAGCACGCTCACCTCTAAACCTGTCTGATTTACAGGATGTATTTTAATTTTTATGCTAAGCTAGGCTGCCCACGTTGCAGCACACTGCATAATTTATGCACAGACGCAAGACTGATATTGAGCGTCTCTGGGAAAGAAGATGATTTCCCATTAGTTAAACTGTTCTAACTGTTATGAAGCTCCTCTTCGGGCATTTGGAATGTTTGTTCCAAACTGAAGACACAAAGCCAGGAGAGAGGAATATAAATAGAAAAGACTGTTCCTCTACATTAGTCTAATTTCATCTAATCTAATTCCGTCTACCTAAAGGTGTAAATGGAGCCGGAGAGGGACAGACTGGATCTTTTATATTCCCCCTTGCTGCCATGTTGTGAATGAATGTGGACTCGCCAGATAGAAGAGGACTGAACCAGTTGCCTTTGGCAGATTTGCACATTCTACCAGGATGGAGTTCAGCTCACATCGTGCGAGGGTGGGCGATGATCTTGCTTTAGTCAGCCACAACACGAGCAACATTTGGAGGGAACTGCAAAACACTGTGGCATTTAAGCAGCTATGAGAAGGGGTAAATATAGAAGTTATAAATAAAAAAGAAATATACAGCATGTAATTATTTGCTTCCATTAGGAGGCTCTTAGCGGAGTGCACCTTTCCTACTACATATAGAGAGAATTAGCCGGTGTGTGTGTGTGTAGGTTTATGCCTTTATTCACAAGAAAACCCACAAGGAACAGTGTCCAAAGTGAGGTTCAGACCACAGGACTAGCACGGAGGTGAGAGGTGAAAGTCGCAAGGAAGCAGAGGTCGCCACTGTCTGTGTGTGTGTGAGAGTGAGTGTGTGTGTAGAGATACAGAGACAGAGGGCAGACGTTGCCCTGGTATGCCTCCGCCGATACACTCTCCGTCTGGCATAATAAAGACCATGTGGAGTCAGACAAACTGTGACCGCTGTGCTCTGTGAAGGATAAAAATCCATTATGCACATAGAGACACACACACACACACACACACCATCCCACACAAACGCACATATACAGAGAGAAAAATGAGAGACAGAGAGAGAGAAAGAGGGAGGGAGGAAGAGAAGTGTCTCAAAATTCTGCTCATTTATAATGCATATGCCCAGCTTGGGCTTTGAACAACAAACCCAATTCCCTGCCTCCTCCCCCCTCAGCAGTGGAGGGGAAAACCCACAGCCTGCTCTGACTGCCTCTTACAGGCACGGACACGCTGGAGAAGATTTACCCATTATGAGGTTATGACATCAGCTCATACGGTCCACACTGACTGGCTAATATCAGATTCTCAATGTAAGGATTAGAGTGAACTATATGCAAAACCATTTATTGCTCTAATCTTTGCTGCGTGTGAGTGCTGAGGTATGCCACATGAATAATAGCATAATCTGACATCTATAAGAAATCAGTCATCTATTCTGGTTTATTAACACTTATCTTAGCATGTCTTCCTTTGGGAATTTTAGAGCTGTCCACTTGTGATCGGATCACCCAAGATGTACGTTAATGCCAGGTGTAAACAGGGCCTCTGTCTCTTTCAGCCTTCCTACTGGGCATATCTACTTGCAACACATACATGTACATGAATGGACTGATGATGGACAACTGGAAGAGTCAGAGACTGAAAGTGATTCATTTCATAATAAATTGTACCGAAAATAACTACTCCACGCAAAGGTTTGAGCTTGAGGTAACAAAATGGCCCAAGCGAAAACTGTAGCAACATACTATGTCAGTTTTGCATAGCAGAACTATGAGATCAAGATCTCAGCAATTATTAGTGATTATAATGCAATCAGCAAATACTAAGGTAATGAGTTAACCTTGTATCATTGCACCACAATGGCTTACTTTGTGTTTGTTGTGATGTACTGTCCTTTGCACACAAAGCTGGATGTGCGACAGGTGTTTGTTAGGAAAAAGTGTGTTTAAATGGGTGAAGACGACAGAGTGGTGACAAGCAGGGAGCGCAGCATGAATAAAATATTGACATTCACTCTGCAAAGGCATGGTTTCTCCCTCGCGTTTCTGTAGTTTCTGTGTGTGTGCTTGTGTGTCTGTGTGGGCATGCACGTGTGTCCAAATGGAGGTCCATTAAATACGTGAGATGTAGGTCAAAGCCTGGAAGATTCCATGCATACTCTGTTGTTCCTCTGCTGTTAACACAGACTGGCACACCAGACATGTTTGTCTGCAGCCAAATGCTCAGCCAGACGGAGCCTTTTAAAATATACACCATGGATGAAGTATATCCAGCAGCCTCTTTCTACTCCGCATGAACCCACAGAGGAAGTAATACAGTGTGTATTACTGCAAGGACAAAGCACACTGTAATCAATTCAAAACAGACAAAGTTGTAAATGTCACTCCTCACCTGACTCTGAAATAAGTTGACATAGTGAGCACTCTGGCTGCTGTCCTTCAATTTTATAGAAGAGGGTGTGGATTGGAAGGCTGGTTGCTTAAGCTCCGACATCATCGGGTGAAATGGAAGGTAACAATGGGAGAGATTCCCATGGCTACTGTTTAAAGGTGTTCACATCGGTGAACTCAAGATGGCGATTGTCAATGTTACTATTTAGGATTTGCACATTGAGCTGGTGTTGTGGGACTAAAAACCTCCATCGTCGTGATCCATGATCAAAACAGCAATAAGTTAAGTATTTACCTTGAATGATTATCTTTGGCTTGAGGCATCAAGCCAGGTTTGTTGTCTTTTCAAACACATATTATTTAATGCTACGGTGCAGAGCCGTAGTCAATATTTTAAATGTACTGAGGTCCAAGTCCCCACAAAGCACAATGAAAAAATATTATTTTTAGCATACAGTTCCACATATACAAATGATTATTTATTCAACAACTATACATCCCATGAGTGTCAAGGTGTGTTCAGATTGAAAGCGAAAAGAATTTTAGAGGCGTGAATTGTATATAAACTAAATGCAAAGTGGGAACTTCACCTGGGGTGACACGAATTGAGGCAAATATGCATATGCACAGTTTGAAATCATCAAACAAATTCTCGCTTTACAATTCAAAGAAATAATGTTCAGACTAGATAAAATGTTGCTATGTATGTTGCTAGTTAGCTATAGCTAGTTAGAGGTTTTGGGTTGATAAACAGACACTGCAAAAATACATGAAAAATGTGTTTCATGTGGAGCACCAGCACAGTTAAGACCTCATGAATGATAACTAGTTGTCAGTTCTATCTTTATTATAATGACATGGTGGTAATATTGTTTCAGACAGTACTGCAGTAGATACACATTTAGTTTACAATATAAGTAAATAAAACCAAGGCAATACAGCATGGATCAGAGGATAGTGGACCAGACGTTTTCCTAGTGTGGTGGAATGTTGGCCCTCGATATGCTGCTGATGTGCATTATGATGAGCATTACTTCAAGGTTTTAGTAGTTGTTTTCCCATAAATATATTTTTATGCACATTTTGAAGTATGGCATTGGAAAAGCTGTGTGGAAACATTCAATAAAACCTCCTCAAAACCTTATTTTGCTTGCTTGAGGTTGTTTTTTGCCTTGATGCACTAAATGGTAAATAGAAACACCTTTGCCAAGTAAGTTCTGAAGTAGCAAACATTTAACTCACATGACTGATCAGCTGTTTCCGCTGAAGCGTTCAGCATTCGTTGTTCTTTGTCTCCGGACGGCATGAAACGTGGCCGACACTAACCGACCTGAAGGAACAATTCAAACAAATTCCTGAGGATGTCTCTCTGTTTTTCTCTTGTAGAGGGTTAGATGGCCAAGGCCACTTGTTTCCAGGTTCTTCTACTCTGTTTACTGGAGGATTACAGCCATGCGTAAAGCGTAGCCTATATCGCCAACTTCTGACCAAACTACACTTTGCAACAAAAATGACAAATGAATGGAAACACAACTAATGACTCATTAAAGTTACACAGTCCTAAAGATTAAGCTACAATGATTTTAATTAATTTCTCATTTCAAATATGAGAACGACTAACAGTAAACTTGGCTTGTAACTTATAGCATGACGCAAAAAGACAACAAGCAGCTTTAACATACTTTGGTGTTTGTTTAGTAACCTCCACCTAACTAACATTGTGAGCTAACCTGCTTGAACCAACACAAACCAGTAAGGCTGCAGCTGCATGGCCATTATGGATACACTTGAGCATTTAATGTAACAGTTTGGTGACTTTCCTACATGTTGGTGCAAACTGAATGCAGGTTATTCTCATCACGCCAATTATCTGACGCAACACTACTCCATAATCTGTAGACAAGGGCGGCTGTGGCTCAGGAGGTAGCGCAGGTTGTTCGTTAATCCCAGGGTTGGCAGTTTGATCCCCAGCTTCTTCCGTTCACATGTCAAATAGTCATGAACGTATTGTTCATTGAACTACTCTTTTGACAGGAACGAGTCATCTCAGAATAATTTGTTAATTTTGGCCTGCATGCATATTGCGCAACAATGGGGCGGCTGTGGCGTGGGGGGGTTAAGCTATTGAGCTTCAGCTCAATCGGGAGGTTTGAATCCATCTCCCGGGCCATGTGTCAGATATTAGAGCTGTTGTTATCTGACTGTCATCCCTGTGGATGGTGTTCCGATTCCAGCTCCACATGTCAAAGTGTCCCTGGGCAAGACACTGAACCCCTAAGTTGCCCCCGGTTGTGCATCTATCCTGAGCTGTCCCTGACCAGGACAGGGATGTGCAATGCACTTGGTCGCCATAGAAAGCTGACCCCTAGGAAGAAGGATGGCCAGATGGGTTAAAAGCAAAGGATAAATATCAACGTGGAACATATTGACCTCTGCATCATGATTGACCATTAAATGACCTTAGGTTCCAATTATTATAATAATGCAGGAGTTTTGTTTTTCTCACGTGAGGATTGGACAGAAATTAGTAATTCGCCACCTGACTGGGTCTTCAAGTTAGTCGTTCTTTCATTTTACATGTGACAGCTACACAGAAATTAGTCGCCGCCCCTCCAACCCCCACCGAAAGACATTAAAAAAGAGTAGTTCACTAAAATGTTATTATTATTAATATTATTATCACTAATGTCGACGTGTCCTTGGGCAAGACACTGAACCCTAAGATCACCTTGCATGCTTCGCCTCCATCGGTGTGTGAATGTATGTGTGAATGTGTGAATGAGACCAATCAGTGAAGCGCTTTTTTATCTTCAAAAAGATGTATCATAGTAAAATATCAGAAAATGATTAAATGAACCAATGTAATGAAGCAGGTGTACACAAGAAGCTGCATTATGACAGTAATGTGAGTCAGGCCTATAGTATATGGCATTTATGTCTTCTCTTGAGCAGGAGAAGCGCAGGCCTTCTAATGAGTCTTTGACCACGAGGAAGCAGTATGTGAACTCCATGTGTTGAGCATTTGGCTAAAAACACTTGTCAGCTATTTTCCGCAGTGGTAAGATTGCTTCCTAATAATATGGTTTATAGGGCCAGTTTCTGTGGGCCTGTGTTGGATGTTTCCATTTTAAACTTATCATTAGAGCTTGCTCTCTCCACATTTACTATCTGCAGCAAAGCACGTGTTTAAACGTCAGTGTTTCCAACCGGGCCACATGACATGAGGCTGCGCTTCAGCACAGAGAAGGAGATGGGGGAGGGGAGGAACAAGCAGAGAGCAGGAACTTTCCTGTTATGACAGACATAGGAGTATTCTAAGTGATGCTCGTTTTCATACACACATCCAGCATATTGCTGTTACAATTAAGTCAGGGTGTGCATAAGAGACCCAGACACAGATTCTGACTGATGTGGTTTTCAGATACCTTTGGAACGCAGGTGTCATAACTGGCATTTAGCTTTTATATTCAGTGTATTTTAAAGGGATGGACCAATATAGAATTTAAAGGCCAATGCTGACCATATTAAAGGGTTATGGCCAATTTTGTTCAGTGTCTTTACATTACAGTTCACCAAGAGGCCTGTGATCATTGAGAATCCTTGGCTCTTCACCAACATTTACACGACCATAGGACACAAAAACAGCAACTTCTGGACAACCACCTTCTTGAAAAAGGTCAGCGTTGCAAAATGTGTACATATCCAAAAACCTGTTGATATTCTTTCAGAATGTTTAAAAGTAGCTTTGCTTCTCCTACAGAAACGTGAGCTTTGATTTTGTGTATGCATCTCTAGCCCCCCAGTCTTGCAAAGCCTAGTTGGTTTGTTTCCAACGCAAAGAGCTGACTGTAAACAGGTGAGAAGCCGTGTGATGCAAACTGAGACGCGAATTCTGAATGAGCTATATACATGTCCAAAGAATGCTCCTAAAACCAGAATAATATCAGCATATCCCACGTCTTTAAAAAAATGCTACATTCAGAATAAGGCCTAATTCGGAATATCCAAAAAGAATATGCTGATAATATGACCTGCATCAAATTCAGAACGTTGTCATATTCTGAATAATAGTGGGAAATTAGTGTGCATGTAAACGTAGTTTGATCCATTGTTGCCCTGACGTTGTTTGTCTATGTTCAGCACTGATGTGTGATTTTTGGTATTAGTACTAAAAATCAGGGCCCAAGGTCCCAGAAACCAACTGATATTTCTGATTTGGAGTATTACCTCACCACAGGGTTGCTGTGTGTCAGTTAGTGTGTTATTACCAAACCAATGTGTAATTAATGACCACAAAGACATTGGCAAACAGGAAACCTGGGGCCTTTGTCTGCCATTACCTGGCCTAAATTAAAATACAGTATGAAATTAGGGTTTAAATCAGTCCATGTCTCATCAAAGTGAGCAAGACTACGAATCTGACCAAACTCGAGTACACGACAGCAGGGCTGCAAGTAGCGACAGTTTCAGTTGATCTACTGGTTATTGTTTTAATTGGTCAACTCATCATTTAGTCTATAAAATCAAGTGACAGAAAAATATCAAGCTTCCCCAAGCTGACGTCTTAAGATATCTTGTTCGACCCACATATGATGGGGAAAAAGAGAAAAGCACAGGGTCATAACACTTGAGGAGCTGGGATCAGAGAATGTTTTCAAATTCTCATAAATGAATTTGATTATCAAAATTGTTGGCGATTAACAAATGTATTGTTACAGCGTTAGGTGACCATTTTAAATCATTGTTGACACAATTTGATTGTTATGCAAAGTGTGGGCTCTCGTTACAACCCAACAATGAATGGCACCACGGCAGTCAATCATCACACTTTTCTCAGCATCTCGATGAACCGTTTCATTGGTCCATCACTACCCAGATGAACCAGATTATGGACTTTGTAGCAGGCAGGCTGTATAAGAATAGATTCACAAAGCATTTCTAATTAGTGATAAGGCAGGCCTCCTCTTTCTGACCGCCACGGCCTGCACTCAATAATTAGGCCACCGTGATAATCCTGCTGCCTGCAAGCTTCCAATCGGAATCAGAGAGGGGTCAAATGCTCCCAGCCTCCCTGCTCCCCTCCGTCTGCGCTGAACCCCAGCAGAACAAAACACAACAAGTCAGGAAGAACACGAGAAGCAGACACCTCGTGAATGTACCATTTTTATTGGACTTATATAGAAATACTTAAAAAAAACATGAAGTAGCACCATTACTTAAGTTTTACTTTTTTTTTTATCATGTATAACTTTAAATGTCAGAAAAATAAAACTCTTCATACATTTTTCAAATCTTGTCTCAGCAAATATAATATTAGTATTTGACCATGAGGTTAAAGGCCCTTTATCATAAAATAAAATATACTTTGTTCTTAAACTTTGCTCAATAAAGTACATTTACGCTCAAGTAACTTCACCTACATATACATAAACAAGTGGTAAACAAATGTATTAAAATAGAAATACTAAAACTATAGTGGTGCAACAAAAGCCTGTAATTCCCACTGGAATCTAATTCATACAAATTTTAGAAAGCATAAACGGTTTCTTTGTGTTCAACTTACTAAGTTTTTGTACATTTCAATGTTTCATAATAATATAGAATAAAATATGCTTTATATTACTGAATAAAAAATATGCTGGGTGAAGCAGATTTAAAAGACATTTTTTGCTGAACCTATAAAAACTCCATCCCAACAGAATACTGTCAAATGTAATACACATTGTGGACTTGGATTTCCTCCCACAGTCGTGTGATATTAAAATAATACATACAGTGATCGATGCCATAAGGCCATACTAGAAAATAAAAAATATATTTCAACCCAGCTACAAAAAGTTCACTGAACTTAAATTAAAATATCTGTAAACATCTTTGCAATAAGAAATATAATCTTTCAAGTCAAAAAAGAATAAAATACTTCAATCTGTATTAATGTCATTTAAAACTTTCAACTTGTGGAAATTGATTCTATACATATATATGTAGGATATGTTGTTGCTCTCCGTGTGGTTTCTGACCTCAAGCTGCAGTATCTCTGTAAGTCAATAGTCCTGTTTGGCTGGAAGCCCTCTGTGTTTCCCAGCAATGGCCTCCCCCCTTACTACATTCTATCGGCAAAACTGGAAGGCTCAGCCCGCTAACAGTCTACAGTTTGACCCACGTACCTCCATACTGGCCCCACTGTGTCTCTTCACTTCATAAATATAGGGTACAATTTACTAGAACTACTGATTACTATGCTGTAATATTTAAAACATGCACTTAGATGTTGAAAATATTTCCCCAAGCTACACTATATTATAAACAACTACAACGGAGCCCAAAAAGGGTGTCTGCCCCCTTCTTCTGGATACTGCAGCCTCTTACATACATATGTATATCTATGTACACTTTCCAAACTGATGATTGGCTGTTCTCGTTAAAGCAGTATGAAGAGTCTGTTGTTGCTATTGTCTCGCTGACGAGACAGTCACAGAGTTACACTCCTTATGAAAATATACGTATAGCCTGAGTGACGCCGGTGTGGCAGACAGGGCATTTGGGCTCGCTCCTCTCGCAGATACGATTGGCACATTCCATACAGAAGAGGTTGTGCCCACAGGGGACCAGGGCCGCGATGACCTCACTCTCGAAGCACACCGAACAGTCGCGGCTGCCTTTTCGGCTGGTGCCGGAGGAGGTGGAAGAGGAGGAAGAGGAGGACGAGGAGGAGGCAGAGGAGTCACATGGAACGCCAGGGAGGTGAGGGCCCGGCAGGGAGGCGATAGTGCTGGAGTAACCAGGGAAACTGAGAGAGCCTCCGCCGGGGTCACTGCGCACCCTTCGTGCTAACGGGTGCTCACTGGAGCCTCCACTGTGGCTGTGGAGTGGAGGTGACCGTCTGGGCTGTGGGGTACAACCGTTAACCCTTCTCTGACTCACCACTATCCCATTGGCATTGGTGGAGGCGTTGGCGGCAAACATGGCTGTGGCGGAGGTGGGGGAGTTGCCCCCGGTGGAGGAGGGGGTCATGCGACTATCGTACTGGGACCACAAGAGGCCCGGCGGGGCTGACGTTGGGTCGAACCCTGACGGAGAATTAAAAGTCAGATCAGTGCAGTCAGGCGAAATCACCTCACTCCCATAAACAAACCCATTGCCGTTGGTGTTGACATTGATGTTGTTGTTATTGTTGTTGCCGTTGTTGTTGGTGGTGGTGGTGGTGTAGCTGAGTGCGGGGCTGGGAGGGCTGTAGTCGGCCATACGTGAGCTGTTGTTACCAAAGTAGGAGTCTGTGGAGGCGCTGCCCAGCGAGGAGGACGAGTCGTTGCGGTAGTTGGAGAAGGGTTTACGTACAGAGGTGGGGGTCATCCCGGCGCTGGGCTTGGACCACAGGGTGGCGTGCCCGTGCAGATCAAAACCCACGTCGGTCCCATTTGCGTGGAAGTCATTTTCATCCTGGAGCTCAATAAGGCCTCCTGTCCTCATGGCAATGTGGGCTTCGATCTCTTCCCGCGCTCGGTCAACATTCTCCGGCATCCCCGTCACCTCAAACACCGGCTCCTTGTCTCGGCTGGGTGTCACAATGTAGGTGTGGGTCTGCTGCTGGATGCGCTTGATGGTGGCCCCCTTGGGGCCTACAACCAGCCCCACCACACGGTAAGGCACCCGCACCTGGATGGTAGTCTGTCCAGGCAGGTTAGGCGGTCCAACGACCGGGGTGCCACTCCCGTTCAGGCTGGTGTTTTTGTTCCTGGAGGCTCGGATCATGGAGAAGTGCTCTGCAGCAGAGATGATTTCCCTCCTGGCCATAGCCACATCCTCCCTCCTGCCCGTCACCACAAAAACAGGCTCCTCGCCTCGAACCGGGGTCTTGATGTAGGTGTTGGTCTTTGCTCGCAGCGCTTTGATCTTGCAACCTGAGGCATGGAAGAGAAAGGCCAAAGTGAGGGCAGATCCAAAATAACAACTGCTCAAAATATGTCATTTGATAAATCATTACTTATGGACTATTCAAAACAGTTGCTGGTTGTTTATTATTGTCTCTCAAAAGGCCAGTGGCCTCAGAAATTGGGTGAAACCACCCTTTTGGAGAAGCACAAATTCAAACCACATGCTGCACCACCATGAACATACAGCAGGACAGAAATAACCCACAAAAGAAAAGCCACTTCTGGATCCGTGATGATCCCTGTTGATTTACTGCAATATAGTCGGCATCCACTGCTGTTAGACTCTTGATTTCTATTTCATACTAATAGCATTATGGAAAGAGGGGGGAGAGCGACTTAATCACTTAATAGCCTGGCACTGGTGCATAAAGTTGCCAGCTGAGTGGGACAGGGTGACGTAACCGGGTACGTAGAGGAGGGCAAAGCCACGTAAACTCCGGCCTACACAGCCAATGTAAATCTTTGACATAAATTCGTAATGAGTTCGGATCAAACCGGTGTAGGTTGGATGGGGATAGGATCTCTTTTATGAGGCTCGCTGCCTTGAAATAATCCCAGAGCTCGCGGCTAATCCACATTATTTAACTCCCCACTCATAACCTGACAAAGAGAGGCGGGGTGGTGCAGGGTATCTGGTGTAAATGGATCCACGTCAGAAATGTCCCCACTGCAATCGCTCTAAAGTGGAGGGTGGCAGTTAGTGGTTCCTTACAGTTCCTTTGTTTTTCTGGGAACAACAGCAGCGGTATTGCAGGGGGGGGTGGGGGGGAGATTCCGCATATGTAACCAAGCACCAGTACCGCCCTGCAGCCCTGCAGCTGGAAGACAGCGTTAGCAGGGTCCGTGCAGCAGCTATGGGCGTCTGCAGCCTGCAGCCAGGTAAGATCGTGACCGCTGTCCCGATTTCATCACCACCCTCAGAATCGTAAAATAAATCCGGGACTCTACGTGCAAAGCCGTTTTGATTTCAGACACACACACACACACACACACACACACATCCAGTGTCCTCCCTTAGCTCACAGTTGAGTGACCTACATGTCCTAATTTACCAGACGGCCCGTCATGCCAGCGGTCACTGCTGCACTTTTCGAAAAGTGCACACGCCAAAGAAAATTGACTTTTTTTTTTCTTCTCATCTCAGCAGAGTTGGCTCGGGCCGCTCTCCGTAGCGGGAACGTCCCAGTGAGCAGCGGCTGCAGTGACCTGCCGCCTCCATGAGCCGGCGCCTCACGTCGCATCGAACCGGCTCCCCGGTCCGGGGGGGGGCGTTACAGAGGGTTTACCTGCGCGTTTAGACCGGGCGTTAAGAAGCCGCTCTGAGTGCGACGACCGCGTCGCGGACGCTTCACGCCGCGTTCCGAGCGCGTGGTGGCATCTGTGATCCTCCCACGCGGGACCGCAGCTCGGGTGCGCAAAGATGACAAGAGCAACAAACAAACAAAAAAAACACGTCAACTGTTTAGAAATATTCAAACACGCACCCTGTCTGCCCACAATCTCGGCCACATGCTCGGAGCTGGGAACCGGGACGCATTCGGTCATGTTGACGCTCTTCTTCCGGGGCTCCTGGCTGTTGTCGTACAGCTGGTTCTCGTCGTTGTCCAAGCCGAGCAGGGAGAGCTGGTCCAGGGCGATCTGCAGGGCTCTCTGGTCGTCCAGCGCATCTCCGCCCTGGACGCTGCTGTCGGCGAAGAGCGAGCTGGGCATCTTTGCGACTTCGCAGCGTTGCGGGGTCGGATAAAAAGGCAAAAGGAAGCGGGGCAAAGGAGGAGTGATCGTGGGGTGCGGGGAGTGGGGGGGGGGGGGAGAGAAAGAAAGGAGAGGGGAGGAGGAGGAGGAGGAGGAGGAGGGGAGAGGCACCGGACCCGGTTTTCAAAGACAACTGGTCAGTGCAAATAAATCAGTGCGGCTGAGGGAGGAAAGAAAAACAGTGCAAGGAGCTCCAAAAAAAAAAAAAAAAACACCCCCCATCCACCGCCTTTGTTTTCCCGATAGAAACTGGAGGTCCCGGTCCGAGCCGAGCCGGGCTGTGCTCTTGCACGGAAAGTCGAAAGGCGAAGAAAAAGCGCGTGTATTCCAGAGCCAGCGGTGGAGATAGTAATGATATTCCTTCCTCACAAAGCGCCCCTCCCCGGCTCGCCTCCCTCAGGTCCTCTGTTGCTTCTGTCTGAGTCCTCGCAGAGCCAGACACTGAGAGGCTGCGGGTGACGTCACCGCCCGGGCAGGGACGCTGCGGTGCGGCGAGGTCATTTGCATGTCCGCGAGCTGATTGGCTGGGCCGGCGACGAGTGGGCGGGTCCGGGCCTCGAAGGCACGCCCGCTCCTTTGTTGTCAGTCCCTTGGCTCTGTTTGTGTTTGCTCCTCTGACAGACAGTTCTCTTACTGTCATGAAACATACATCACGCCGTTAGCAGTCACAGCAATGGACGTTAACAAGCAATATGAACTCAATGAATCAATAGACATATTTATTGGACATAAAATCTGTAAATCTTTTTTTTTTTTTTTCCTCCAGCGTACAGGAATGGATGTTTGGTGTTTTTCCACAGTTAAACATTTTCACAAATGTCACTGAAATTGTGTTTGGGGCCCTTGAGAACCCGGGCCCTCGTTAACAGCTCAAAAGCACATACTTGACATCATACTTCATGATTTTTGCTTATTTTATGAGGCTTGCTTATTAACATTTTTGAGCTGATGACATGTTTCAGAAGGCTGATACAGAAAATGTTGTTTTACTTCTGTTTGGGGTTGCAGAGAATCATGGTTAAATACAATAGATGTCGATTTGCTCCATATCTGTGATTGGTGTTAACAATACTTTTTACCCAGCACCACCAGTCCCAAATTCTAAATAAGTCTATTTGGATTTCTGTTAGTGGAGTTGTATTACAGTACATGGTCTAACAGGGAGTTGGAGGTCTAATTTGAAGGATAACAAAACATCGGTTGATTTTGATTTTGCCGTTATTATTTTTATTTTGACACATACAGGCAGTGAGGCATGTGGGAGCCCAAACAATGAGGATGCAAAGCCATTCCAACAAAAACAAGAGTTAGAAGAGCAGAGCGCTAAGATAGAACTAGAGAATGCAATTTCTGAAGAAATTGCGGTGTGAATGCTGGTGCTGAATAGCTCACGCTGAGGCTGAATATGAGATTGAAATTTTGAATCATCCTGAAAATGTTTGAATTA
>JAVQJV010010820.1:0-28042 GCA_036024995.1 Gadopsis bispinosus | reverse complement strand
AGTTATAAACAACATGACCCACTAATTTGGCTGAAAGGAGCCTGTCACACTGTACATTACAACCATTGTTAAGTCATTGTGAACCGGAGAGTAGATTAAACATAATCTAGTTCTGAAAGTTATTCATTAATCCTCTCTATAACTGTTAATTATAGTCAATATGTTACATCTTAAATTCTAAAACCAACATAAAACTATAATCCATTTATCTATGTCTAATATCTACTGTATATAATCCATGCAATCACATTTTTAGACCTTGACAGTTAAGCTATGCTTTCCTTATCATACCCATGTGAATACAAAAACTTTGATTTGACCAAATCAGTATGATTTACTGTATATTGCTTGTTACAGGCCTTTTGTTAAGCCAAAACCACTACGCTCACTCCTCTGCTCAGACACTTGTCTTTCTGCAGATATTAAGAGTTCAAGTGCATTTGTGTTTCATTGTTTATAGATTTCAACTTGCAACCTTTTAAACTATATTTTAGACAAGCTTATATAACGTTATAAGTGTTATGGAGGCTGGCTGTCTGAGCAGCATGTGTTTGGATTTGAAACACTTATTCTCGTGTTGACAGATGAGACTAGAGTTTTTCCATGACAACCCCAGACTCAGGCCGCCTAACAATAGCACCCCCAGACTCATGTCGGCTAACGGGCTACAACAGGACTTAATGAGGACAAGGAGAGACAGGACTCCTTCAGCACCATGACTGAGAAAATCTACACTAAAAGGGAATCTTTCTGGTTTGTTTTTCAGTAGCTGAACCTCCATGCCTCTGTCCTCATTACATGCTGTATTATATTTACAGCTTTTAAATACAGCATTAGATTTACAGCAGGAACGTGCGTGGTCAGTAGTGTGACAATTCAGATGAAAGCTTGGATAATAGAGTAAAAAAGTAACAAATTCCTACAATACCTTTTCCTTTCAAAACCCGAGTGTGACTGACATCCAACTCTGAAAACGCCCTGATACCTATATTTCTTGCTCATTATACTAAGTGCCAAGACATACACTGTCAACAGTAGTACAAATTGTGTACTATGCTAGAGTGTGCAACTACATGGGATCAGAGCCTAAACTCAAAAACCGTATCTGCAGCTTTACCATATTTGAATCGGCACACACATTTGTGCTTTCAGTGACTTGTTTTTTGACACCTGCCGAAACTCACTGCAAGATTTTACAACACTATGTCTATGAATTGGAGAGAAAACATTCTTTGTTCTACTTATTTTATTCTTGCTTATTGTTATAAGTTGGTTCTCTTTGGGTGGCATTTTGAAGACCTGCATTAGTGGGCTGCCTGCCACCCAATCTGGTATCTTAGCCTACACTGAGAGAAAGAGCCAGACCAGCCTCCTTAGATTAGTATCAGTCCCTGAAGGCTATTAAAAAGCCATTTGTCTCAATACAAATGGCAGCCAGTCATACGCAGCCCAAGTGTTGCTTGTTTTATTTTAACCCTGCAGATTCTCCTCTGTCTGCCATAATGCTGCTTGTGTTACACCAGAGTCTCCAGATAAAAAAAAGAAAAAGCAGAGGCGCTGTTCTCAGCTCACTTATCCAAGAGGAGCTAACAACCACATCTGCTGACAGTTCATGCAAATTAATTCACGCAGTGATGTTAGAAACACTTTATAAAAAGAGCTACAGTAAAAACACAAACTATTAACATCGCTGAAACTGATTATTGGTCAAATATGTTAATTGCATTTCTCTACCTTGCTAAAGTGATGTTTATTGGTCAGGAGGAGCTTTAAAGTATACGGATGCCAAGGCAGGATTTGCCAAGAACATCTTTATTGTGTAAATTGTGTAATTGGGCGAAGTCATCTTGGATAGACAGCAAATTTGCTGGTTTTTTTGCTAGTGGTGAGTTGCACAATGTTCATGGATTTTAAAGGAGAACTGCACAGATAGAACATAAGACATAACCTGACATGCAATTATATTATATACATTTACTTGCTACATTTAATGACATGTGGCAAACTGTAACGTTTACAGTGTTTCAATGCTATCTTACTAAACTACTTAGAATCAGTCTATGGTAGTTTCATTAAATAGCTACTGTATATCAACAACATGAAAATCTTCATATACATAATACTCTTTTATGTTTCAATTCAGCCGTCTCTTCCCTTGTCCTTAATCCGTCTTTGTTATGACTGAGACCAGAGAGAGGTACAGACAGATGGAGAGGTTAGTGGAAAGAATGACAGACGACAACAGCGAGAGAAAGAGAAAAAGAAAGAGACAAAGGGGAGGGTGAGAGCAAGAGTTGTAGAGAGCAGGCAGGTTGGAGTGTGCTGGCCGAGCCCCAGCGGAGCCATCGATCCAGGCTGCCCTTACATCAGAGACAGGAAACCTGAGCTGCATGCTTCATCACCTTCCCCATGGAGTCCTCCCTCTCTCCTCTTTTCTAAATCGTTCCCCACAACCATCTTCTCTCCTCTCCTCTCATCTCCTCTCCTCTCCTCTGCTGTGATCCAGGGCCTGTCAGCCTGTACTACAAGCTGCTGTCAATTCATCATTCTATGGCCGAAGCTGGCTGCACCCGGCGCTAAGTGCACACAGCCGTCCATTCACAACCACTCATTCATTATACCCCCTGTGCATGCGTGTGTGCACTTGTGGCATTCAGTGTGTGAACATGCGTGCACATCAGTGTGTATATTATGCACAACCTGTCTTGCCTGTCTGCTTAAGCTATTGTTTTGAATGGGGGGGGGGGGGGGGGGGTTTATGGAGGCCAGTGCCATGCGACTCGGGTTTAACAAGGTTAGGTTATCGAATTTGTTTAGGCGTCACAGTCTCCTGTGGGAGTCAGCTCAACCCCCCACACTCAGTTACCTCAACCCTCATCTCTCACCCCGCTCAGTCTAAAATATCTCAGCAGGCCACTGTTAAGGGGTCTGTTGTGTAGCAGCTTGGGTGTTTGCTTATATATGTTTCATGACACTGTAAGACTCCATTTACTATACACTTTGAGAGATGTTATCATTTACGTTCTGTAATTAGACACAGCAAACAGTTTAGGACTAAAGCAGTGCCATTACAGAGTGTCTTAGGTTTCACTGCTGAGTCTGGCAACAGTGACTGTTTTGAAAGTAATTATACAATCAGGTTAAAAATAAAAAGGTAAATTCAACCTCATCAAAACATGACACTGTTAAAGTGCTTAGTAGTTCTTCCTGTTTTCCAGTGGCCGTAGCTCTTTATTCCAAAAACCACTGTGGAGTTTGGGTTTAATCTGCACCAGTAAAAGCACAAGTCAAGTTGCAAAACAAACAAAGATTGGCAGAAAAAGCATTAACTGAGATATTAAATTATAAGTCAGAATGCTTCAGAAGAATAACATGAAGGAACTGGATAATAATCGTGTTACTTTTAATAACAGAGGACAGGTTCTATAAGATTCGCAGCCAATAAAATTATTTCAGTAAATTTAATTTAAAAGAATGCTTTATATATAGAAACATTTTAGCAATGAAACAGTCTGTCCATTTTCAACAGCAAATATATTTTGAAGTGAATGTAATTTTTTTTTTATCGTCATAATGGGGAATCGTTGGCTGTAGACTAGCCCTGTTTCAATCTCTGCAAGGATATAAATTTATTGCATTAATCTACAACTGCGCTAAATATAATTTCTACATTTAAATGTCCTGGGAAACCCCTATCCATACCATCTTTCAGACCACACATTCTGCACAACACACACTGTGTGATACGCTCAGCTTTCACGAGGAGACATGAGCCTAATGAACAAACCAAACAGGACAAACACACTTTTTCTCCTTTCTCATACTGTATTGATTTATTCTGTTGATATCATTGTCCCTCTTTTACTCACACACAAACATGCACACTCGTATGGTCTGTGCCTCTTCACACATCAACCCCATCAAGTCTACATATCTAAAAGTTTAACAGCATTAACTGAGACAAATCCTCTTGAATTCCCTGCCTTCTTCTTCATATCCTCATCCTGTACATCCTGTTTGTCTCCTGTCCAGGTCAATTCTGATGGAATTCCCTGGATGAGACTGGTGGAAGAAAAAAAAAGATATATATATATATATATTTACATATACACATTTTCCCATGAATAATACATTGGCTAGGAACTGCAGAATGACATCAGTGTGGGTGACTGTGTGTGTTTGTCTTGGAGGGAGGGGGGATTAACCAAAGCCTTGTGTCATAATGTAATGTGACAACTGAATCTTTGGATTTTAACCTTGTAGTCTTGACTGTGTGTTATTTTGCACACTTAAATCTGCATGTTTCCTCAGCAACGCTATAGGTGCAGCCTAAATAAAAAGCCTTGAATCAATTTCCTCCTGTTAAAATTGTTCATAAAAATTATGACCCAGTCAGTGGTGCGAAGAAACTGCAGGAGTTGGAGGAAAACAGCTACAACACAGGGATACAGAGTGAGAATATGATAGATTCATGGAGGCAGATGTATGAGGGCATTTGAGAGCATGATGAAATATTACCCGAGAAGCCAGTGTGGCTGTTATCATGGCTAACTGGACTGTTCTGAAAGGGCATTAGCCTTTTACATAGCTTTTTACATGCATGACTAGCTGGTGCATTTGGCCTACTCCAATGAATCTTTCAACATCACAGGTAGCTTCAGCAGCCTGATAAAGAAAAAAAGAAAAAATGCAGACAATAACAGAAGCTGAAAGCCCAGAATTTAGTGTCCGGGCAAACCGATTTCTGGGATATGAATAATACAAAAACCAGAAGAGAGGAGAAACGTAAATAGCTGCGATAAGAGGATCTCCTACTGGTGGCACTTAGTAGAAAAATATGTGCTATCCTGGTAGATGCAGAAAGGTACTCATCTCAACATTATGAGTATGAAGATGACGTGATATTTGCTACATATCCATAATTTTCTCTAATGTTTACTTTCAAATAAATCACAAAAAGGCATAGAATTATTTTAAAGTATAAGGCGCTGTAGAAATATTTCTGACACGCAGTGTGTTAGTCCATCTCTCAATGCTTCCGAGGTCCCCAATATGCCCGTTCTCTGCCCATTCATTACATTGCCCATTAAAAAAACGGGTCACAGATATATATTTTCATTATTAAAAAACGGCTCCAGAAAATTTGAAAACAACTGGGCACTGTAGTTTTTAACAAACCTTATTCGACCAGCAATAAAAAGTGCATTTGTTGGCGTTTCAGCCACAGATTTGATGTTATAGTGAACTGTGTATGTGGGGTCGACTCAAAATAAACTGCAGTGCCCATGTTCAATGTAAGAAAGGACTGTCACCCAGTGCTACAGTGTGGCTCATTTGTGCATTTTTAAATGTTTTCGGACAACAATAGAAGTCTATGGCACAATCAGGCATTGGATACAGAGACAATGCTTGTTAGTAGGATCAATTCATTGTTAATTTTGGTCTTTTCATGGGGTTTCTTGAAAATTTGAAATAAATGGAATATCAGACACAATTGCCTGCAACAAGCCTAAAAGGCCGCAGCGTCACCTCTATTCAACTAAGAATCTTCTTGGTAGTTCTTGCTTTGCCCCCCACGCAGCCACACAGTGAGTAAATGGTCATCATGATCAATATCTATTTCCTGTGGTGTCAGGTTTCAGAATAATGTCCATATTGAACCAATGTTTCAGCAGACTCCTAACACAGCTTCTCTCCCAGCCGTCCACCGTTTCCGTTGCAGAAGGAGAGAAAATCCCTACAAATCAGATTAAACAAATGATTTTCAGAGGAGCCATTGATCATCCATCTTGCTCCACTGGCCTAACTGGAAGATCCTAACAGTGCAGACTGGGCATCTGAGAAGGGAATGTGCCTCTAATCTGGTTTGCAATTCCTGTTTATCCTGCAGAGATCAGCAGTGTTAACTTAATAGGTGGAAACTCTTGATCTCACTGCCACTCTGAGCTTGAGAAAATCCACCCTAAAGAACAATATTCATGAGTTATGCTGGGGATAGAAGCTTTTGATTTGTGAACGCAACCCTCTAGAAACCAGAAACTGTAACCTGTGACCTCAGTAAAACCATCTTACCTTGTTGACTTTTCTGTGGACACTAATTTTATGAAATTTACTGTAGGTAAGGTCACTGTTTTGCATTGCTGAGAACTGTAAATCAAGAAGGGGTTCATGAGTTGACTGATTTTGGTTATCTAGTTTCCAACTATAGGAAAGAGTTCACAGTTCAAGATTGGCCCCCAGAGATCAAAGAAACAAAAAATAAACTGCATTTTGTTCAAAGGTGGATTTTCCCTTTGAAGGATAATTAAGAATTAGATTTCCTGAAGCAGCAGTAGTTACTGTGATGGTGAGCTGACCTCCCTTTGCTACCGCTCCCCACTGGAAATCTTTGTAACGCTAAAAACCAGCTCATGTAAAATACATTTCTACATCAGTAAACTGAGTTATTTCCCTTATGGGAAATAAAAAGGCCAGAACCCATGCAAAGCACTAGTAAGACAATCAATGTACAGTCTGTGCTAAAAGCGCAAAACGGGGAAGTGGGTACCTACTTAAAAGCCTGCACTTTAATGCCTTAATCAATTTATGGGTGTACTAGTCATTCTGTTTAAGCCAATAAACTGGTGGATTACCTTGAAATACTACTTAGTCTATTGACCAGCTACGTTTATGACACAAGTCCAGGGGTGTGTGTGTGTGTGGTGTGCACTTGTGTGGATTTGTTTTCCTGTTTAGATTTAGGCTTAACATGATGACGGATAACTATATTAGACCAAAGGCGTTACTGTGAAACTCATCAAGACTTCAAACTATCCTGTTGGATGACATGATACACTGATGTATCAGAGACATGACAAGTTTGCTGATGAAAGGTTGAAGGGCGATTTGCACCTTGGCGCAGTAATAAAGGCCTTGAAGATAAGGAGACTGATATGCAAGACACAAGCATAAGAATTTTTAAATCTTTCCCAAAATTGAAATTGAACTATAAGAAGAAAACAAGCATGTTGAAAGCAATTTTTACTACTTAGTAAAAGTTCAATGATAGGTGGTGTCACAGCAACACACTAAAGGCCCTGAAAACATATTTTCTCAGTATTATTTTTATTTCTCATTTGAGATTTATAGTCTGACTACTTTAAAATAGGTGGGGCTCATTCGGAAAAAAAGATTATGTCACATACTTCTGTACAGTGGTTCACAGGGGTTTGGCTGTACTTTAAAAAAACTGTCCTTTTTTTTGTCTTCTTCTCTGGTGCAGTAGCCAGGGAATAAGTTCCAATGCATGTTGGACATTCCTCAGTCCAAAATAAGGCATGCATGAGGAGCAGCCCTGCAGGTGCACCTAGTCAATGAACAAGGGCTTGATTAAACACACATTGAAGCCAATTGCCAGCAGCTCAAGCCATTACAAACACATTAAAAGAATATAGTTCCCTAGCATAGCGTTTTAATAGTGTTAACATCTTAATAAATAATACTTAAGGATGTTTTTTCTTACTTTGATTGTTGCTTATTTAGTTGTGAGTATTTAATGTTACAGGAAAATACTTAAGATTTAAAGTTTTCAGGGGCTTTTAAGAATATTTCTGGTTTATTGTGATTTACCAAGGCAACAGTTTAGCAAGATAATCCATTCCTCTTTGCAACTAAAGTAACTAAATTAAGTACGGAATGTCAAAGTTGAACCAGGGAGTTGGTCTGCAAACTGTGGTTGATGTTTATAACAGACAGATTGGGTCATAATTAAAGCATTCACCCTCCCTTTTTCTTCCAGTTCAGTGTGGCTAACCTGGGGATATTTTAAAAACCCTGTGATCGTTTGAATGCTCGTGTTTCTTTGTCCATTGGAATCGATTTTCGCAATGTGTTCGGAGATCTCGGCAGTTAACCTGGTGAGTGCAATTGTATTACTACTAGTATCAAACATACAAGTATCCTCTGATTTACACAGCACAACTGAGCTACTGATACTACTGATTTTGCTGTGTAAGCGACAGACAAATGAGACATTCTGCAGGGGATCAGGCTGCACATTTGTATTTAAATGCACTGCCTCATGACACACACTCACTTGTCCCATTTTTCGCTCACAGGTCCTGTGCCTACATCTAATCCTCAGTCGGTTTCGTTTTCAGTCTCTCACACTTTCTCTCTGCCTTCCTGTCCTCCTGTCCTCCCACTCCTTTCTCTTTCTCTCTCTCTCTCTCTCTCTCTCTCTCTCTCTCTCTCTCAGACAGGAAGTGTCAGGTCAGGCCAGGTTATTTCAGGCCTAATTGGGAGATTGATGTTCCTCCAGAAACCTGGCACCTTGACATGCCTTTCATCCTCCCTCATGCAGCTTCCTCCCAAACGGCAAGAGCCAGACATGTTGACGGCTCGTTGAAACACAGTCAACTGTCCTTTTTGAGGACCTTTCTCAGCCAATCGAAGGCAGGGATGACACTGGAGTGATAAACAGCATCATCAGGGCGAAACCACAAGCTGTCAGAAGGTCTCTCAAGAAATGACTGCTTGTGCTAACCACGTTTATCTCCCATATTCCATAGAGCTGGACTTACCTATTACTGAGGCTATAGAAATGCTGAAAGGAAGAGAGTATCCTTGAATGGTCTGGAAGAATGGGGGCATCGGTCCCAGCTAATGGGGCTATTTGTGGGGAATGTCTAGAGGAGAATTGTGGGGGCAGTGGCTCTATCGTGTCCCCTATCACCAGGCCATGTTGGAGCGGGCTGTAACCTGAACCTCACATCCACCACTTCTACAACACAGGCAACAAGCAGCTGGGGCAGACAAGGGCCATTGAAGCATGTTCTGACCAGTGTTTAAATAAGATGTGACTCCGAGGGGTCTAGCACATTTTTAAAGGGTTCGTTCACCCAACTTACAAAAGATGTTGCCATTGAGTTTCTTAAATGACAGGACGTGCTGTAATAACTTTGGTGATCCCTCTACGTTTCATTTAGCACCATCATCAGGTCAAATCTTTTATTGATCTTTTATTCAACACTTTGTTTGACCAAATACCTGCAAAACTAATAAGTCTCAGCTGAACTTTGTGTTTGGTGCTAATTAGCAGAAATTAGGATGCTAACAAATGGTGAACATGGCAAACATTACCTGACAAACATCAGCATGTTAACATTGTCATTGCAAGCGAGCTACTATGATGACGACAGCATTTATTTCTAAGCACTGCTTTGCATAAGAACAGCCTGACAGAGCTACCATAGCTATAGATAGACTCTTAGTCTTGTTGAACACTGCAAACACCACCAATTCAATTTACCATGTGGTAGGGTGGTGGTAAACGTTTCGGCACCTGGATATGTCAAAACCTGGGAAAACTCAAACCAAAACAATCTACACATCCTGATACTACTAGAGAGCAAATTATAACTTTATGTTCCGTGTCAGTACATTCTGTAGGAACCGCTGGTTTCTTCAGTGACTTCAGCAATCCTGTAACGACACAGCTCTTAGCTTTGCTAACCTAAAGCCTGAAGGTCTACTTTGTTCGGGCACAGCTACAGTGAAACGTTCATCTGAGTGGCTCCCACCTAGAACACCAGCACCAGTGTCCACAGTTAGATGCCCATCCATGACTAGATGGGCAGCTGAAATTACCAATTAGTTTACCAATTGGCTGCAGCGGATTCGATTGGTTTGTAATTAATTCTAGTTACTGGCCCGTAGAGCAGGACGGATGGCGCCATGCCTTTGTCCTACTGACACACTATCCCACAGAGCTGGGCCTCGGGGGGGGAGGCAGCGGACATCAATACAGGGCCCTGCAGCTACTGAACCCTCCACCTCCTCCTCAAGACACACACACACACACACACAGAGACAGCCTGCTCATGCTCACACACACTTAGACACACAATACCTTACGCACACTCATACTCTGATAGGCAAACACTCACAGACGGACCCCCTTGCAGCGCTCGGCTGATTCCGGAGAAGGCGAAACCTCAACCGCCTGAGAAGGTGCTGACGACAAACAAAGACAACAGAAATCTTGTGTTTCGAGACCACGACCCCCTCCACGTGTACGTGTGTGTGTGTGTGTGTGTGTGTGTGTGTGTGTGTGTGTGTGTGTGTGTGTGTGTGTGCATCCACATGTGCGTGTGAGGGTGTGTGTTTGTGTGAAAAGACAGAGGCTCTTCTGCATGTGTGGCAATTGGAATCCAGACAGTGTGGTCTGACAGTGATGAGGCAACTTTACACCTTTAGTTTAGACTTTCCTGCATTTCTATTATTGTTACCCATGACACACTGTATCAGTACATTTTTGCATGTGCAAGCAGGTGTGCGTGACTCTGTGTGTATTAGTGAGTGCGAGAGAATGGTGCAGCAGCAGTGGCCCAGAGCGGAGGTCACATGGCTCATTGATACCTCCCACACTGAAGGTCAAGGCTTTTACACCCAGGAGCAGAGGAGGGGAGTTTGAAACAGATCGATGATCCAGATAAAAATACACTGCACCTCAGCTAGTCTCATTTATAAAACACACAGACACACACATTCACAAACATATTTGCACACATTCAGCAAATGACTTAAATGCCACTACAAATGATCTTGGCCTGCTTTTAATGAAAGTGATATCAAAGCGAGAGCCCACAGAAGTGACTGCTGGCTTTTAGGATAACGATACAGTAATGGAAGACCATTAAAAGATCATAACAGCTTAAACGATGAGGTCTCTATTGTTGCACGGGCCTAAACCTCCTCCAATCAAACCACCGTTTGCACTCAATATAAAAGGGGACCGATAGGGAGGTTAAAGTTACTTCTTCTCATAATGGCACTACGCCGGCATCCGCAGATCATGCCGGTCAAAAGGAATCTCCTGTGGGGCAAAGAGAGACGCTGTTGTGGGTGAGTGGGCATTGGGGGCTGCAGCGAGAGAGAAAACCAGACAAGAGTGCAGCCCATGAAAGACGACAACGTGTGATTTATGTGAGCAGTGAGAGGAGTGGTAATTGGGAGTAAAGCTCCACAATGCTTTTAGTTAATGACGAGTTGACTAGTGAAAGATGTCTGCGCCACCACCGCTCCTTATTATGGACGCTGGTTAACAGTGGGAAGAGGGCCATGCCGGTGAGCTCTCATCAGGTAATGAATGAAGAGCCACGCCGAGAAAAGAAGGAGGCCGTGGCAGCTACAGAGCATGTGATTTCCTATTCAGGCAACCTTCTCCAATGGTCATTTGGCCAGTACATTACAGGAAGCTGCCAAAAAAATGTTTGATAATGTTGGCTCGTGCATGGGTTTTAGCTCAGTACATAAAAACTGTTAAGAGAAGCAATAGCTGTTTTGTTAAACACATGTCCCGACACTGTCCACTGGGGAAAATAATTCAAATTTCAATAATAATGTCCAATAGAGTGTTACCAAACCACAGCACTGCCTGAGTGACTGAAAGCCCTCAAGTCTGCCGGGTAAAGAAATGGCCTCTTCATCCGAGAAAGTGAATGACCAACACATCTGATCTCACCGCACTCCTCATCATCAGCCATCAACAGCAGAGATAGATGAGTGTAATCGCCGCAGGAGAGTTAAAATCAATATTGTTACCATGAGACAACTGCTGGCATGACACTGTTTGCTATTAGGATAAGTAGGAACTATGCCCTTCATGAGCAAATCTACCCCATCGAAGCACAGGAAAGATCTCCTAATCTGAGCGTGAATAAATGGTAAATGGACTTTTACTTGTATAGTGCCCTTCAACCATAGTAAGGGTTCCCAAAGCGCTCTAACAGCAGTCCAATTCACCCATTCACACACCTGCCATGGTGGCCTCCACCAGGGGCAACTTAGGGTTCAGTGTCTTGCCCAAGGACACTTGGACATGTGGAGCCAGGGTCTAACCACCAACCCTGGGATAAATGGACGACACAATAGCATAAAAGCCAATAGCAATGAGTTTTGTCCCCGTCAGGCCCCCGAAGTGTTTGGCAACAAATTACGCAAATAGCATTCATTGGCAAGACAGTCAGGGGTGCCTTGTGTCCTTTAATACATGAAGTGACATAAATAAAGACAAGGTAGGAGACAGTGTTTGATAAAAACGAATTAGGCCTTTATGCTGTGGGTTAAAGGGGTCTTGGTGTTAGTCAAACAAAAGCATTAATCATTATGGGAATGTCAGTGGAAGATATACAGACACAAGCATAACGGAGCTCATGCTGATATTTTTGCTGATGTAACTAAAACACAGAGAACACTTAAGACTTAAAGCTAACGGCTCATAATCTGTTATTTTGTGTCATCAAGTTAATGACGTTAATGAGGTCTGGGTGTGTCAACAGCGAACGGGATAAACGTAATGTCACCATTCAGATTCTTGTGATTTATTAAGAATTCTGGGTGAACCAGCTTATGCTTTGTAAACTGTTTTTGCTGTAGATTTTACGCACTCATGTGAGTTTGTTAACTCAGTCCATGGCCACGGGTTTATGTAAATCAAATTCAGAATTAGCTAATTACTCAGACACACAGGTGAGTGCACACAGCTGTAGCCTACATTTGCCTTGATGTCACAGAATGGCCGAGCGTCAAGTCTCGCGAGTAATGAAAGAATTCCCGCAAAAGTGTAATAACATTAACAAAACCCACAATCAATACTTCCAGTGGGTCACGACAAGAATCTGGCACAGACATGGTTAAATACATCGCATCAAACATTTGACCTGATGTTGCATGAGATGTCCCCATTCCACCACGACTGTATCGGAACTGCTCAAGCTTGCAAAGCATACTGAGAGCGGACAGAGGAAGTGGAGGTTTAGGGTGCTCGGAGCATGCCTGTGGCAAACCTCTGTCAGATATTGTTTGTGTTTAGCTCTGGGCCCCATGAAGAATTGATGAAGCTCCCTGGAATGGCGCTATCATCGGGACAAGGGAGAATCAGAGCATGGCAAAAACTGCGTCTCTGCCTCCCCTGTGCAAAGCTCCCTACCACTTATGAGAGACCATCCATTAGCTCCAGCCACGGGGCCCAACGCCAACTCCTGCATGCATCTGCGGTGAGTGTGAGTGTGTGTGTGTGTGTGTGTGTGTGTGTGTGTGTGTGTGTGTGTGCATGACAGGAGGGAAGAAAGGGATATTGGACAAAACAAATAAGAAAATAGAGGAAGACGGCGAAGGCGAAGGAGCAGATGAGAGGGAGAAGTGTATCATACATTATAATTCATGTCAGTCAAGCAGTGAGGTGATTGGTTGAAAACATTTTGCTGCATATGAAAGTATGCATTGGTACTGGTGGCTTGTTTGAAGCCTGAGGCACTTCCCAAATGCTCAACAGTAAAAGCGCTCGTGCGCACGTGTGTGTGTGTGTGGTGTGTGTGTGTGTGTGTGTGTGTGTGTGTGTGTGTGTGTGTGTGTGTGTGTGTGAATGGAATTGGAGAGGACAAAACCAGAATAATGAGGAGAAAGAAAAATACCGGCAGAAGGTGGAGAAGTAAAATGAAAGATAGAAATGATGTGCAGAGAGAGATGGATGCATGGAGACAACACAGAAAGGACACAGTACACACACACACACACACACACACGCTCACACAGCTGATCTTCTTACACAGCCTTGGCTGTAGGCTAACCACAATCCTGCTCCCTGCAGTGCTGACCGCAAAGCAGTCAACAGAGGCACACTGGGCCTTATCCTGCATGACACGCTGGTCGATAATCATGCACACCACCGCATAGCACAACACCACTGTAACTGCAATACCTGGGCCTGCCTGCCTGCATGAGCAAACACGCCTGGATGGAGCCACACTCACACTAACAGTAATGCATCGTGTGGAAATGAAGATCGTATTTCAAACTTATTGAATATTTGATTTTTTTTCTTACTGTATGTACAAATTACTGTAAAGCAGTTTGAAGACAGGGCCACACTGAGTTTGTGGGGAAATAAAAGGAAAGGCAGGGGCAAAAACCAGTTTGATAATCTCTCATATACTGTATAACTTTGTTGTTGGTCGCCTCCTGTTGTTGGTTGTGTGGCCTCCTCAATCACATGTGTGAGCTGTAATTCATTTGCAGTTAGTATTTAGCACAAAATCAACAATAATAGATGCTAGTATTTGCTTCTTGCTCCTCATTTAGCCTTGCAGTTGCTTGCAAGCATGCATGCTGAATTGTCAGAGATGTCAGATAAGTGTATATAAAGTTAACATATGGATAGACATGCATAATCAGCATAGTTATTCCTTAGTTGATTGTGACTCTGAATGATTACCCAGGATCTCTCTAATTCCCTATAACACTACAAACCGTACATCAGTATACTACCCATATCACTGTAGTCATACATCATTCATTGTTCATTAGCTGTCATTTATTTTGCTAGCTTAACACACTGGGTAAAGGAAAGCAACAAGCCTGTGACGGAGGTAAAGAAAAGAACAGCTAAATAACTCAGAGGCAACTGCGTCCATCTTTCGCTGCTGTAATACTCTAAAATGTAGCCTGTGCTGTCCTTAGTTTTACCATGTCAATAAAATGTCTGATGGATCACCAACATCCAACCTTGCGCTGCACACAGCAACACAACACTAAAGACAAACTGTCACATAAAGCTGCTGATGCTGAGCCCTTATAGAAGTCCTACATCTGTATGCGCCACCAAATTACTGCTGCACCATCAGCCCATTCCCAGTATGAAGTTTGTGAACTGCATTTCAGTTTAGTTCTCTTTTTTTCAGACATCAGCTGATGCAAGAACTGTTTATGTAGTGTATAGATGACGGTATAATAAAATACAAAATAAAAACTGATGAAAATGCATAAACACACAAAGACAAATCTTTGGAGATGTACAAAAATATTAATTCATATAGGATTGTAAAGAGTATTTACTATCAAGGTGTATAGAAAAACATTAGAAAAAGGTTTAAAAGAGGGTATGAATGATGATTTCCTATTGTGGTTCACAGGCAACTTTCCAAGGTCTTTCCAAAGCAGTGCAGAGAGGAATTCAAGAGTTACAATCCCAAACCAGCTTAATACATCTGGCCGGGTGAAGTAAGTGAGAAACATTCTCTCCTTTAATCATTAAATATTGTTGCGGTGCTCTTGAACAAGACAACTATTACACCAGTGAAGCCACTCATTGTAACGGTAAGAAGGTATGAATGAAACAGATCAAGGTTATAAAAGGATGCATCAATCAGAATTTAGTAATCTGAGGACATGTGCTGTATCCTTTGTGTTTTAATCGCAGCTTTTTGGCAATGCTGTCTGTGTTGAGTCTTCTCTGTAGGCTATGTGGTGATGATGACATTCTCTCAGAAGGCCTGTGAGACTGAACAGAAAACAAAAGGAATGTGGACAGGAGAGATGCGTGAGGCACGAAACTCAAACAACAAATTCAGAAACTCGACAGCCCCACCTGCTGTTTCATGCGTGCACTGTTGTCAGGGTTCAAGTGAATTCTTCACAGCGTGCGTGATTCAGTGTGCGCAGCTAAGAGTGATAATAAAAAATCTGACGATACAAAGAGTTCAGAGCAGACAACAAATGGATATTTATTCTGTTTTCAGGCTCTGGAGGTAGTTGTCCAAAGTTTGAAAAAATTATATAGTCAGAGTTATCTCGGCTTGGGCTCGACACTTACATCTTTAAGAGAGCCATCCTTACAAACAGGAGGTGTGGGATTTGAAAGAAGTAGGCATGTAGGAGGTGGGGAGGTTCTAATGAAAGACATTATCGTGTTGCATTATAAGAAAAGTAGGATCCAGTGTTTTTTTTATTCATACTAGGGACTAAAGTTTGAGACATCTCGGCCTCCGCTGCTTTGATTTTAAACATTATTTTTTTAAACTGTCTCTTGTTAGTTCCCCCCAACCCAAAACAGAGTACTTCTTTAAATCACAATTAAGTCATGGAAAATTAAGACTTGACACAGATTTATGCACCCTACTGTCCTCAAAGTCCAGGATCCTTTTGCTGCATGTTGGAGTAACTAGTGTATGCCGGCAAATGTTCTACAGATTTCTGGTGTGATTTCATGCAGACAGTGATGTCAAACCTGAGTCACAATTTAGTTTATTTGAAAAATCCTAAATCATGTTGTAGAGCGAGTTAGAACTTGCACGTGTGTGAGTGAGATAGTGGCTGTATACACAATCCAAATCAAAGAAAACAAACCTGATTCCTTCTATGTCAAATGACAGGCCACTTTCCACTTTATAGCCCTTTAAATTTAACAAACACACACAAAGGTTAGTATGTGCATGCACACACACACAAACTCACAATCCATTATTTTCCACTGAGCAAACAAACTAAACCTGCACACACCTACATGCATGCCAACACACATACATACACTTAAAAAAATCCATTTGTACCCTTTGAACAGGAACAACAAAGCAAAGACGGGGGCTGGTCCAGATGGAGTGGCCGTGTGTGTTGGCCTGCATCTGGGCAGACTTTGACTCCCCTTGTGGCCCGGATCAGAGGAGTGAAGCCAAGCAGAATCTCTGTCCTCTGTCAGATGGATGAAACCACTTAGCAAATTAGCGGTCTTCCCTTTCTGGCTTTACAACACACACATGGACACACAATGCAAACACATGGCGTAAAAGCACACACAGAGTTACGTGCACAAGCGGCACGTGGTGGTAAAAGGTCGGGTCATGAGAGACCAGCAGGACTAGAAACATGTAGAGGCTGGAGAGAGATAAGGGGGAAAAGGGAGAGGGGAGCATGAGGGAGGTGGATGATGTTGGCAAAAGGGAAGTATTGAGGGGAAAGAAGAGAAGAAGATGGTCAGGAGGTGTAAGGAAAGAGGGAAAGGAACACGACAGGGCTGCTGGGAAAATTAGCGTAACACCAACATCCTGTCGAAGGGGTTGAAGGGGCCGTGCGGGGGGGAGGAGAGAGGAGCAGGACAAAGAGGGAATTGCCTGTGGCACACACATCCCTGTTACAGGGGTCACCATCAGCACACATCAACCCAAATGTATAGACACACACTTACATGCACACAAACCCTCACACACAATCCTTTTCCAACATACTGTGACCAACATATAGACTAATATACGTACGCACATATGCAGGCATCCATGGACATTTTAAAATGGTCAAAAACCCAGAAACATGGCCATGATTGAAATATGTGACATCAGTGCTAATTAAATATTTATAGAAATATACACACAGCCATGCGTGGTATACGTGTGTGTGTGTGTGTGTGTGTGTGCCCATACAGCATTCATACCAGTGTCCAGAGAATCACATCAGGGAATAACGGACACATGAGGATCAAATTGATTAACACCGGAGTTCTTAGCAGTAATACTGAGGATTAGACAGCTAATAAATGTTTCGTTCGAAGCCAGATGCAGATCAAACGTGAGAAAGGCCCGCGGCTCGCTCTGTGGGGTTTCTGCTCTTTCCTCTCCTCCTCCTTTTCTTTCTCCTTCTCCTACGCCTCCCTCAGCTGTTGGTTTTCAGCTGTATTATGACAGCCACTACAGATCGTCTCACTAGCAACTACAGGTCCTGCCCTTGTGCCTACACATCATTAGCTCTCCATCTGTCAGCTTGCTAACAGGTTCCCACTATTGTGGCAAAGGACTCTCTTCATTGCATTCTTATCCAACAGGCAACAGCAGTCAACTAAGAGCTACGCTTCAATTCAGGGCCTCTCTTTTCTTTGACTTTTAACTCCTCGCTTCTTCACTTCTTCCCATTTCGTCTGATCCTGCATTATCTTCCCGAATTCATCCCTCTCCTCATCCACTTTTAATGTTTCCACTCCACTCCTCTCATCCACCTCTTCATCCTTCTCCACAGACGTGTTCCCTGAAGTATCTGGCCAGGGTCAGGGCCGGTGCCAATGGTCAACAGGGGATTAGCAAGAATAGAGGTTGGCGAATGTGTGAAAACCAGTTAACACACTCTGCAGGCCAGATCCTCACTATCTCTCTCTCTTTCTCTCTCTCGCTCTTACGCACACACAAGCGCAGATAACCCACAAACCCAAGCAACCAGACACAAGCTTCTGCTGGCATCACATGTTTATCACTCAGCACGCACACAAGGTCTAGACCCACACTAGTAAAATTTAGGCACACGACATAAATATGAATACTGTATGTGTCACAACTAACATGATCTGCGGGCTTAGAATAAAAAGTAAAGTAAAATACACCAAAATTAGTGTCCCAAAGCACAAAAAGATGTAGTGGCAGCAACGGTGACATTGGTCCTGGTAAATGGGCTTTGTGGCTGCATGTGTAACTCTATCTGTGGAGGGGGAATACAGCAGTGGTTGGGTAATGGAAAGGTCATTTAGCCAATCCCCCAGGTAGGGGGGCTGGTCTGACACGGCTCGTTTGTCACAGTTCAATAACTGCCACTCCAGGGAGTGTGAGCCAGAGAGAGAAAACGAGTGAGAGAGGAGTGGGAAACTTAAGTGTATGTGTGTGTGCTGCAACCCTGGTGTGTGACAGTGTGCACAGAGCCTGACAGCGCAGCTGATTCCCAGGACTTGTCCCTCCATTAGAGGCCTCAAACGGGGTCACAGTGAAGGCCAAGAACCACAGTCTCAGTCATCTCGACGTGAAAACGTGTTAGCCTTGGCCTGGGAGGATTATGTTCGTTCTATCTGGTAGATGTTTGGTTTTCCAAGTGGGAAAACTGAATTGTTACACCCTCTTGAACCCAAAGATGGCCTCTCCAGAAGGATGGCGATCCGAGGCTATTCATCAAGCAGCAGAATGACCAATGAAGATCGCTACAACGAGAAATTGTGTAGCCTGAATTACATTTCTGCCTATTTAAATGGTAGGGAGCAGACTACACACAGGATGAAAAAGTAGGGTATATATCATAAAATATATTTTCTGTAAATGATGAGGAGATGTACAAACTACAGTATGAAGTTGTATGGTAGTAAAATGCAGCTACTCAAAATTGTTCATTTATTTGAAAAAAAAATTTATAGAGCCCGTTAACTTGGAGTCTACCACACAAATATTTGGCACACTGGATACTCTTTATACAGTATATTGCTGCCCAATGAAAACCAAGTATCTCCAGATTCAGTTATTTAAATTTTTTCAGATATAATGAAGACTGAACACTGATTAAATACTTCTTAAGCCAAATAATCAATTTAAAAACCCAATGAGTTGTCACAAAGCTGAAAAGTGTCTGTTTTTTATTAACTCCTAAAAAGATAATGATGTTGTGGAGATAAATAGTTATCACAGGACAGCCAAGTAGCACTTGAAAATCAGTCAATTCATAAATCAGCTGGTGTGCAGTATATGCAGAATTGCAGCTCAAAGTACTCTATAATGTGAAAAAGCACATAAATACAAAACAAATAAAAGTAGTAAAAGACTGAGCTCCATTATTCTCAGAGGACTTTATTGATTTGAACTGTCCCTTTGACGTGTCGCTAGGTGTGTGACAGAATGATCCCCCAGCTTTGTGAGAGAGCCAAAGATTTTCACACGTCCCACTGAGCGACTGGTGAGAGACACACCACAGTCTGTCCTTCTCCTCACTTTGAAAATCAATAAGAAGCTTCTATGTGTATCCATGTCTTCCCTGCGAGATGCCACGAGGCAAAGATTTGTATTCATCTCAACTGGAGGGAGAGATTTTGAATTTTATGCCCGACCCCCCTGGAGAAGAACCGCTGACTCAATGCCATGGGAGGGTTTGATCCCATGCGAAAAGCTTAAATGCTGGGCTCATTTGAGATGTTTTAGAAAGGTCTGTGTCTCCCCCTTGTGGCCGCCACGGGAATGTACAAAACAACAGTTGGATGAAATCTTTTTGTGTGAAACGGCCAAGCTTTTGGAGATAGTGTGAAAAACGTAATTTGTGCTTTGTGTAACTAACTTTGAGGTCCAGTAAAAACAAAAGGATGGATTAAAAGAAGAGGGAATGCTCAAACAAACAAACAAACAGTAAACCCCTGAGTTACTATACATCATGCTTTACTGAGATTATTATTAGTATTATAATCATTTAACTGATATAAAATAATAATCTAGGTGCACTCTGGGTGCTAGCTAGCACCAGGTAAACTTCAGCCATCAGTCACAGTATTACTCCCTCTACACATTCGACTGCAGCCCCACTCACCCAGAGATGACACGACGGTGGTGGGGCTGATTTCAGGAGGACACGAGACGGCCTTCGGAGATGAGGTCCTGGAACTTAGTGAGTGGTGTTCAGTGAACAACCTCGCACTGAGCATCACAAAAACTAAGGAAATCATCTTGGACTTTAGGCGGAACAGTGCCGACCACGTCCCCTTGTACATCCACGGCGAATGTGTATTCAGGTTCATCAGCGTCCACATCTCTGCCGACCTCTCCTGGTCTGTGAACACCACAGCACTGGTCAAGAAGGCCCAGCAGTGGGCCTGAGGGTGCTCAGGAAGGAACATCTAAACACACAGCTGCTGGTGACCTTCTATCGTTCCAAAAATTGAGGGCCTGCTGACATACGCTGTCACGATGTGGTACTCCAGCTGCACTGTGGCAGACAGGAAGAGGATGCAGAGGGTGGTAAAAACAGCACAAAAGATCATCGGATGCCCTCTACCCTCCCTGCCAGAAATCTACAACTCACGCTGTCTCAGCAGGGCTAGGAACATTATATAGGACAACATTCACCCAGGTTTCCACCGCTTCGACCTACTGCCGTCTGGCAAGCGCTATAGGTTGACACGGTCTAGAACAAACAGACTCAGGAACAGCTTCTTCCCCCAAGCTGTTAATATTCTGAACTCCAACCTGCATCGAAGTCACGGGCACTAGTATATCTAGCACTATCATCTCCTTCCTGTCCTGTGCAAATACCTACCTCAGATCTGTGCAATATCCATTTACCTTTGCTATTTTTGTGTTATTATATTGTGTTTTTAATAGGTTTTTAGAATGTTTTACTATCTAAGGAGTTGCTGTCTAAATCTGGTTGTACGGAGTATAATGACAACAAAGGCTTTCTATTCTATTCTAAACAAGAAAGACATTTAAAACTTAAGCAACAAAACCAAGATAAGTGAGATAACTTTGTTTTTATATGGCGCTAAATAAATAAAACTGAGTTTAATTTAATTGAATGTCTCTATGAATGGCATTCCGATAGACATGCTGTTCGCAAGCTACAGACATTGCATTAAACCCTATATTGCATAACTAGGCCCAACCCGGGGCTGGTTGGGTGGAAATCTGTCTGAATTGGAGATGAACCAGACACATCTGCCAGAGCAAATACAACATGAGCTCACACAGTCTGGTTCTGAGGATATTTTGAGTTCTGCTGCACTCACTTTGGCCTTGTGAGTTTGTCAATTCTTGGGACATGCAATACTAAATCCCTGAGCAACCCCTTTAAATATTCCTATTATCTCAGTAATTAGTGACTCCTAACTTGCTGAATGTAACACAGATCGAGCTACAAATAAAAGGTAATTTTGCTTGTAAACTTTTCAGAAAATGCAGTTAATAATAATACATCATTCTTGCTATTTATTTATTTTTGCCAATCACTTATGATATTCCAAACCTATTCATGTATATCAATGGAGTCTGTTATATTCTATTTTATATACATATTGTAGGCCACTTTGTTATAACTATAATAGGTTGTAGGTCATCACCATTCACACGCACTGCCTTGTGATCATTGCACCATGGTTGTTTCTAAACTGGTCAAGTGCTTTGCAAGCTCATATCCTCTGAGCTATCAGTGTCATAAAAATTCCACTTCTGAATGATTTGTTCATCATTTGGGACAAAACTATAATCCTAATCATTGGGTTTTTTTTGCTGAATATCATCATATTACTTCACCTACTTCTCCTCTAACCTTTGCACAACACTAATGACGTTTGACCAGATGTCGAATGTGAGATGACTCAGAAAGGGAAGAGGGACATTTTGACATTATGGCTAGTACTGAATAGTATTAGGTGTTGTATTGCTAAGCAACCTGATACTATTCAAATTAAATATGGACATGGAAAATCTCAAAGTTAGGCTCACACAATTTGTTGTTTTCATGATCAATCATTAGGGGTCAATCCAATAGCATTTGATTCTTCCTTTTTAAAATGTTCCCTTGTTGTTGCTCCATGCATAATGTAGGGATGACATTGTGAATCTGTTACTGACGTACATTTTATTGCAGTTTTCGATTTAAAAAAAAGCCTGATTTCTATATACTTTAATGTAACATTGCGTTCTAAGCTCTAGGTTAAGGTAGTCTATCCTCTTGTGTGTATGTTCTAGTTTTACTTTCAGTCTGTGTCTGTTGTCCCGGCAGTTTTTGTGTCTCGTGTTTATTTGCACATATACCTGTGTTTTACTTCTCTTCAGTTGACAGTTCATCTTATTACCTCAGTGTCCAGTTGGAGTGCATTTTTCTGTTGTTTGGGTTGCCACATTTAACTGAGAATAACCAGTTGTGACTGAAACATAAAAAACCTGGTAAAAATAAGAGCAGCAGACACTGAGAAATCCTGACTTTTTAGTCCCTGGTGTGAGTCAAGCTCCAAAAATGCATAATGTAACTCAGCAGCATGATTTGTTAGTCTTTCACTGTATTATTAAAGCCAACTCCAACATCCCACCCTAAGTTTTTATTACAGGCTTTCTATAAATTCATAGTCTCCACGCCTAAATAGTGTTCAGTTTGTTCCCAGCTGGAACCAAAAAGCATGTTTTCCTTGACCTGAAGAGTGAACTGTGGTGACATCAGTGGGCGTGTCATATTCTACAGGTTGTTAAAAGAGGATGGAGAGGGCATCCATTGTCTATTATGGTAATAGACCTCTGTATCTTTAATAGTTGGCCCATGCCTGTTTTTTTGGAATTAAAACAAATTTCTTTGTAACAGAACAAAATCTTACAGCTCATCAATGCAATCCACTATCTTGCCACTACTGGTTACTTCCAGAGGGTGTAGCATTGTGCTACACCCTCCATTGATGACAGATCCTTCATTGCAATGGAATTGCTCAAAACTGGAAACATGGGCTGGTTCGCTAGATAGCACCAGTCTTAAAAGAATCCTGAACAGAACTGGTACAAGAGCTAATTTGGCAGAAAGAAGCCTGTTTTACTTGTCATGATGAATAAATTGAACCTTATGCATAATTATATAGTTATTATAAACTGACAACTTACAAAAGTAAGCCAGCAAGAAAGGAAATGTCATGTACTGACGTATTAAAACAATACTTACCAATAGGCCTTGCTTATTGTTACAGGACAATTGTAATAAAAACATTATTTTTAAACTGAACATTTTAAAAACACAGTTACAAAGTGCTTTACATGGATGAACCAGGATTAAAACATGTCAGAAGTGTAATGATGCAAATAAAATCATTTTATATAATAAAATAATTGAAATGGAAAAAATATATATATCCACCAATAATGTGTTGTTAAAAATAAAAACAATAATGTCAAAAAATTAACAGATGAGACATGCTGGGGAAAACAGTTATTTTTGTTTGCGGTTCTGACTCAAACCTCGTGTGGGCGTTGTGTTTTCTCAGCGGTGCGTTAACAGCGAGGACAGTGAAAATGTCATCAACAAACCTAAAGACTGGTAGCTCACACGACTACACAAATCACTTCTTTGCAAGTTATTCTATAAGTTATACTGCGTTTCACTTTGCTTACTCCGTGGACAGCCAGCACATTTCTTCCTGGGCAGATTAGATGATGAAACGTGTCTTCTTCGCTGGTTTCCTAAATCAGGCTGGTCACGTTGCTTTGTTGATCAGATCCTGATCCTGCAGCCCTTGTTTGAGCCCGTTGGATGCAAGCAGAGTACAATTAATACAAAAAGGCAAATCTATCTTAAAGATGTCTGAAAAGACCTTGCGTGGATGCACCTCCTGCGTGCATTTCAACGTGTAGTTTGGGTGTGTATTCTGGGTGGGAGGCGCTATATTGAGATTATGGGTAAAAGATACTCAACCATTTACTCCGGAGCGCAGTTTGGAGATGAAGGGACACTCTGAGAGATGCAGCGATCTCACAACCCGCTGGAGAAATAACATGTGTGTGAAATGTCCTCTATTGCCAGGTAGGTCATTACGCTATAGAATAATTCTATTATAATTCTATTTTAATTACAGAATAATTATATTAGAATTTGAATATCTTCCAATGCTATTTAATGGTGTTTGTTTTCTACAAAACAGGACATGAAGTTTCCCCGAACTGCGGCTATGATGACGACGGCGGGCTGCACGAGCTGCCTCAAACACGGTGCCGAGGCGGGACTTTTAATGACGGCAGCTGGGCTCGTTGTCGGTCCTGCACCTCATGTCCCCCCGGGGACCCCGTCCGGAGGCCCTGCAGCACCAGCCGCGACACCGAGTGCGGTGAGCCAAGGTGAGGAAGCTCACCGGACAGTGTGGCCGTGTTCTGCCGCGCTGACCGTCACAGTCTATGATGAGGCACCAAAGCAGGGCAATAAAGTAGAATAGGCTTTTCTTTGGAGAGGGGGGGGGGGTACATACTGTTTTGTATTCAACAAAGCAAAAAAAACAAAAACATTAACTTTAGCTTTTGTCCTCTCTTGTGATTTTCTACAGGCACGGGACGACCACAGTGAGTAGGCTGCCAATACCATAATAATGCTGCAACACTTTATGCGGCAGTTCTTTTAGCGGTGTTTCAAACGGGGGCTTGGATGGACTCAATATCTCTTTCTCCGCAGGAAACAGCAGCAACGTCTCAGCATGTTCCAGCTGTTTTCTGCACGGCAGCGACGGTAACGCAATGCAAAGATCCTCGTTCTTAATACTTGTCTGCTTATCCTAAAGCCTGTGTCCTAAAGCCTGCGTCCTAAAGCCTATAGCCTAAAGCCTATAGCCTATAGCCTATAACCTATGGCCTATACCCTACTGAGCACAGGAAGCGATGCATCATGCCTCATTTCAGGGAAGGAAATGAACCCACTTGTAAAATTCCCCCACCCCCCTGTATTTTATGGTTTGAGTCATGAATAATATAGAAATATTTCTATAAATAATATACATTTATATTTAAAGGTCTGTAAAAACGAATGAACAAAACTATTTAAGCACATTCTAAGATCATTCATTCCACCTTTAAGTCTTCATGAGCTGATGGTCTTGTCAACTGCTCAAAGTTCTATGACAATAACCCCCCCCACACACACACACACAAAATGCAATGTACTTTTAAAAAAAACAATAATAATTCCAGATTCAGACAAACCAAGGATCCAGCTTAACACCAAATGCAACAGCTATACCAGCTACCTTCTACCCAGCCGCAGCTAGCTCTGATGTGCTAATAAGTAAGTTAAACATACTTACAACTTGATTATGGAACAATTCACACATTTCGTCATAGTCTACATTTAACCTTCACCTTTGACTTTATTTTTGCAGAGGCAGTACCATTGGCTGTCCTACTTTGCATGATGCTCGTTATGTTACCGGTTTGTGTGATCTTCATGAAGCGGAAAAGAGGTTTGCATATTGATAGTAAAGGTTTAAACATGGACAAGGGAGCATAAAAGAGAAGAAAGTCTTCTGACACTGACATTTTATAGTGCAAAAATTATGAAAATGATCATGGAATGTAATTTTACAGCAGGGCTTATGTGGGTCTGACGGCAGTTCTAAGTACGTGTGCCTCTCGTGCATGGGTTCAACACAGGTCTGAGAACAGTGACGAGGTACAGCAGAAGATCATCGTACGTCAATACAGGGTTCTCTCCCCTTCCTTCTCCACCTGGCAGAGATTATCTGGAGAACATTCTGAGTGAGTGGAAACCATAGCTCTAAATGTACGATGTATTGCCAAACTTTTGAGTTTCTGATTTCAGCTTTTTTATATTATGTCCCTGTGACATTATGATCCTGCGGTATCAGTAATGGTTTTATACCTCCTAGTTCATGCCTGAAAAGTCTGTGGCCCATGTTGTTTTTATTGATCTGATTTTAGCCTTTAATGTGAATATGTTGTGCCTCATTTATTACATACGGGACTGTTATTACTTTACAGAAAGTGAAGAAAAAGGAATATTAGGCTGTTCAAACAAATTGCAGTGGCTATATTTTTCCTTACAAACTGAAACATTTACTGTATAAACTGAAAAATGCTTGAAGATTTAGCTTTCCTGTGAAAAACTGAACTGATATTTAGTTGCATGGAGTCGACCAACTTCTGGCACCTGTGAACAGGTATTCCACCCAAGAATGACTGGACAAAGTCCCATTGCTGCAAAAACTACATAGGTGCCAGATGTTGCAACACAGATGTGAAGCAGCTCTCAGAAACAGGGGTTATACAACTAAATATCAGTTCAGTGATTTACAGGAAAGCTAAATCTTCAAGCATTTTTCAGTTTATACGGTAAATGTTTAAGTTTGTTAAGAAAACTATAGACACTATTTTTTTGAACAGCCTAATATTCCTTTTCCTTCCGTTTCTGTAAAGTTATAACAAAATTGATAAATCTTCTTCATGTTTTGATTTGGAATAGAATGTGCAGTGTTCCCAATGCATTTGCGTGTATGGAAACAAAAGCTATGACAAAGATTTTGAGCTTTACTCACTTTTTTGAACACACCTGTACAACTGAGAAGGGCCCAGACACTGAACAGCAGCGTATCTACACCCATCAGCCGTAACATTATTACAGCACGAGCACCCTGACCGGTCTGCGGCTACGCTGCCCCATATGCAACAAACTGAAAATTACTGTCTTCTGACACCTTTCTACCAGAACCAGCAGTAAATCTTTCAGCAATTTCAGCTACAGCAGCTCTTCTGTTGGATCAGACCACATGGGCCAGTTTGGCCTCTTGTCAAAGTCGCTCACGTCCTTCCGTTTGCCCATTTTTGCTGCTTCCAACACATCAACTTTGAGGACAAAACATTCACTTGCTGCCTAATATACACCCCCCACACACACACACACGCTGACAAGTGCCATTGTAATGAGATAATCAATGTTCTTCACTTCACCTGTCAGTGGTCATAAAGTTATGGTGGATTGCTTTACACCGACTGCTGGCTCTGTATTATTGTGCTGAGAATACACAGACTGCGACACGAATAGACAGAAGAATGCATTTTTTCCCCGACATCTTTTTCCTGTAGGTCCAGACATCCAGTCAGCACCTTTAAAGGCAGTGCTGGACAACCTGGATGTTCTGGAAGAGCTGGTGATTTTGTTGGATCCAGAAGACCATGGAGTAAAGAACACCAAACATCTGGCGTCTCATTGCTCCTTTCCTTCCACCTGGATTACTTACACCTACTCTATGAAGGACAGTAAGAGCCCTCTGAAAACCGTGTTGGAGGGCGTCACCAGCAGGCACCCTGATTGGACAGTAGGGCATCTGGCTAAACTGCTCAGATGTATGGAGCGCAATGACGCCATCGCTGTTCTTGCCAAACTCAGACTGAATGAGATGGACATGGAACATTCCCTCTTTGTTTAACCGCGAGGTTTGGACCGCAGATGTTTGCGTTTCTCTGATCATCCCTTAAAATAACAAGTAATTCCAGGAATCCACATTGGAATGGTGTTACATCCAGTGAAGCGTAGGATCCAGTGTTTTGGAGCTTGACCCATACAAGAGGCTAAAACACAAGAGCAGCTGCCAGTAGAAACCTTTTTTCTGCATATATTGAGCTGGTATTTCCTCACTTGTCAGCACTGAATCACTCCTCTTCCTGACAGCTTCTGAAGTTGAATATTTTTTTGCATATTTACCCACTCTTTACATCATTAATGATTAATTAACAAATGTTAATTTTGCTTTTAGCTTTGTTGTAACATTCCAATTGATTATTTTTGTTTCACATTACTAGTGTATTTTCTACTCTGATCTTTCATAATAAAAAATGGAATTTGTTCAAACATCTTTATTAAGCAAATAACATTATAAATAAAAAAAGTGCATAGAAAAATTAAACAGGTTTAGAAATATGTATACAAATATTTACAAACTCAAGGTTTATTTGTACATGGTAACAAAGACAGA
>JAVQJV010010802.1:0-11614 GCA_036024995.1 Gadopsis bispinosus | reverse complement strand
GTTGAATGAGGACATGGAAAAGTATTGCATTCTGCACAAATGCATCTTTGTTGTCCATGCTGACTGGGTTTGGAAGACCTTCGATTTGGTATCTCCATGAGTCACAGATGTCCACTGCTTGATCAAACTCAAGGTACATAATGGAAACATAAGGATAATAAAGATGAATCCAGTTAAAATAAATGCATTAGACATTGGGGTTGAAGCCAAAACAAATGTGATCATCACACCCATATCATACCTTCTTCAGGGCATCTCTCAGTTCCTTGTCAGCCATGTCATCTGGAGTGACATTCACCTGAAGGATGTTTCCTGTCAGAAGGTAGTCCACTACAAGAGGAGAAAGGAGGGCTGGAGGTTCACCACCCTGGACTATGATGGTAGAAATCATTTGCCCAATAGTGCGGTACACTCCATTCTGCACATGAGAAATGTTCATACTTGGAATGAAGCCATTGGGAGACTCTAGGAGAAAAGGACAAAAAATATTTGTGCTTAGAAATTAAAGACAAAAATAATCATTCAATATTCCATAGCCACAATCTGAATACCATTAACCTGACAGATTCTTTTGGAATAGAAACAAACTAAGACTCATACAGTCTGCTGACCTACTAGGCTTAAAGTGTCCCAAGTCTGAGATGACAATACAAATTTTGGCAACACTTTATAGGGAACACATAAGTAACTTCTTGGCCATTAGTTGCATACACATCATGACTTCCCAATGTGCTGCTTATACAATAGTCTTTTTCATAATCAAGATTTATGTATGTCACCCAAATTCTTTACCACAGTAGTACATAACACATACATAACACACAGCAAAAAAGAAGAATTACCTTCAAATGCTCCACTCTCTTTGTAGATAGCCTTTACAAGTAGACGGAAGGATTCTCGCCTGGGCCCTCCGAGGTCTTCTGCTTCTTCATTAGTGTCTTCGTCACTGGCAAAGGTGACATACAGCACATCAGTACTCTCAGATTAATCTACGTCTACTAAACTGTCGGAGGGCAGTTGTCCACACGTTCCCTCAGCTGATGTAGACTGGTCTGTATGCTGTTGTAACAACCCTCTCACTGTGTGCTTTTACAATTCCTGTAATTTCTTCTTTGCTCAACGTTTTTGCAAACCTTCAAAGCAAAAGAATCATGGATCATAGGTATTATCAATACAATACACGAGCCAAACTGACTGTGTCTCACTTTGAGTGGCGCAACACTAAGTTAAATATGAGCTATGCAAGTATACCTTGAATCTTCTAAAAGACTGCGTCTGATGGCCTCCTCAATGGCTTCATCTTCTTCAGCTTCAACAGGACTATAAATTAGACAAGAGGATAAAAAATACATTCCCTAACAAAATGGGCCAATATAAAATTAATGTAAATGTTATGTGAAAACCTTAATACATATAACTGCACATGAAATCTGCAAAGTGAGTAGTAGCTTCATTTGGCCCTCGCTGTCCTTGTAATTCTATCCCATTGTCAGATGGAGCACTGGCTTTAACACCCTCTTGCCTCTCAGTGTTCTCTCTGGGTTGTGGATGGTGCATCTCGCTGACTCACTATGTGAAGAAAATGTATTCAGTAATTAAAATGCTATTAGTCACCAATTCTTCACAAATATAAAAGATCAGATCAGTAATTAACCTCGAGAGTCTGTTATTTACAATGATTTTCACACGGGTGAGGGGTGGTAGAAGTGGTTTTGTTACCCACCTCTCCTTCGCTGTAGGACTGGGCTTTCAAAATCACTATGGTCAGACAGTTCCACACACCCATTCTGCACAAAAGAAAGATGTGAACTCCTATTTAAAACAGGCAACTTGAACAGTAAGTTACAAAGTGAAATCTTTCTGAGTTCTCTCTTCCTCCTCCCTCCTAATATTTTCCTCTTCCTCCCTTATAACCTTCACTTCTTCATCTCATCTCTTAAAATTAAATTGAAAATTTTAAAATAATGTTTAAAAGCAGCTAATTGCAGATAGCTAATTAATGGCTAAAGTGAAAAACAGAGTTTTCAGATGTGTAGCAGCTGGCTTCCCTGATATCTATCGGCAGTTTGTTCCAAAGCTTTGGGGCATAACTGATAAAGGCTGCATCCCAGATTTTCTTACTGCTGTTTCTGGGAACATTCAATAATCCAGCAGCAGATGATCGGAGTGTTCTTGAAGGCTAATAATTATCAAGGGAGTTGGAAATGTAGCATGGTCCTCGTCCATTTAATTCGAGCTTTAAATTGTTACTTTGTCTAATAGCAACATTTTGTAATTTATTTTTGTCAATATTTATACCTTTGATAGTTGTAACGTGTGTTATGTTAATAATTTTATCATTATTTTATATTTACTACTATTCAGTTCAGTTATATTTTTATAGCACCATATCATAAAAAGTTATCTCTGGGCACTTTTCCATATAGAGCAGGTCTAGACCGACTCTTTAACTACAGAAGAGAGTTCCAAGGCTACACAGTATGTACGTTTATTTGGCTACAGAAATCATTCATTAGCATTATAACATTCCTTTAATTCTGATTTTCTTTTATACTGAATAGTGTTAGTGAGACTGGGCTTGAATCCTGATCCCGAAGTCCTTCTAAGAAATAAATCTGAATCAACATCGGAGCTGTTTGCTTTTCTGTGTTGGACTTTACTGTAGCTAAATGTCAGCAGTTAGTCCACCAACATCATAAAACACAACGCAGAGATTGTTACCCCTATCGGCGATACAAGGAATGTATTTAATATTTTATAAAATGTAGTCAAATGGGGTCAAATTAATTTCCCTGTTTACTACATGGGGGGGGCATGTCCCCTGTGGCAATTACATGCGTGTATATGTAAAATCATGTGTTCAGTTTTGTGAGCTTCCTGTTCAGAATACCATTCTATATTTGTTGAAGATTTTCTTTAACTTTTTAAAAAATGCAACAGCAGAGCGAGGGAGCAGCGACTGTAAGAGGCGTGGCCTCATGGCTATGTGGTGTGTAGTGTACGGCTCTGCCACATATTTCTGCCCGACCTGAGTCCAAGGTAGTTGTCAGTGAGCCTGACCCGGACCGGACAGGCATTCCGTTTGTTGTGTCTGATCCTGACCTGAGAGCCTGACGCAGTTAACGTAAGCTGAAGCAAATCCAAATGCTTCCATAGCGTCAATGTCCCTGCATGGTTTTCTGTAGTTTTTTTAAACTTCCCCAATGATAAATTTAGTTTGACATCCTCCATCAGCTAGGCTACTTGAATATTTGCTGCCTGTGTGTTGCATTCATGCATCAACAGGAAACATCATGAACACAAGTGCAGCAACCCGTCGGGACAGGTACCAGCCTCTACTAGTGCGTGATGTGGGGGTTCAGGGGATATGTGGGTCACTGAGCACCGGTCAGTGTTGCATGGTTCGCAATGTAGAGCTGGTAATCAGAGCTAACAGTGACGAGAAACAGCTCTACTATGAGACGCCTTCCACTGTGTCAGTAAATACGTTCCTGTTCACCAGCCCTAAATGTAGCACCATTATCGGTGGGCCCATGTACTGTGTTTACTGCCACTGCCAAGAGATAAGTCTTGCTTGCAGGCATATGATTGCTCGTGCTTCCAGCATCTACGTATGAGAGGCACAATTTGAGGCTTGGCAGCTGCTACCACAGTCTAGGGGATCACCATACAAAACTGATGTTGGAGTCTTGCCTATTTCATCACAGTTAGGGCAGGGTGGGAGAATCCGGCTGATCTGAACTTCCAAATCCAAGCAGACGCACAAGCTAATAATTTGCAGAGGAGGTGTTTTTTATGTGTGTACATCAACACTATATGCCAACAAGAATTTAAAAGACAATGTGTGCAGTGCAGAACATAACTGGCTTCTTATTTTCATAGATTTGACCATCATTTAGTTATGAACAGATTATAGTCACCAAGTCAATGTCAGGCCTCGTGCCCCTGAATGAACTGACTTCCTGACCTCATCACTTCATCAGAAGCACCTGTTCCTGCTCCGCCCACATAGTCTGTCTCTGACCTCCCTGTGTCTCCTGTGTACCTGTTGTTCATTTCAACTCATCGTATTGTTCCCGGATCGTGCTTTTGAGTCCTCTGCTTGATCGTACTTCCAGACTGCCTAACAGTCAAGTCAGTTTCTGAGACTTTGCTACAATGACGTCCAACTGGGCAAGAAACACAGACGATCACACAGGCTGTCAACAAGCCAAACCGTGTCAAACAGATGAAAGTGGACTAAAGTCTGCTTACGTTTCTTGGTCCACTTCTTCTCAGTCATAAATTCCCAGGTCTCTTTGCAATCACCTGTTTGGTAATCCACAGAACATTCCTACCTGAGATAATTTGGTTTGGTTGAAAATGATACACTGCCTGGATTGACTCATTTTTAAAATAGACAAAAGAACACATGCTATCAGAATAATTACAAATCATAACTCCCATTAGCTTTTTCTGTATCTCTCAGTCTTAGTGGATGGGATTTGCTCAGTTAAAGGTCAAGAATGAGCTGCCATTCTCCAAAACCAACAAAATCTACACAGTGAGTTTAAGTTGACAATCTGAGAATCTGTCTGCAGCAAAAACAGGAGGTGAGCTGTTTTATCTCTGGGAAGAGGTGTGGTGGCTCGCTTCCTCCTTTGGGGAGAAAGTAAAGAGGAATAAGTCAAAATTAATATAGAATATGAGAAGCCAGGGCCTTCATTGTGACTGAGCACTTCGTAATTAAACCTTAATCAGTGTGAACTTGTAAGAGAAGAAGAAACTGCAGGTTATGGGTGTGACATCCATCCAAGTTAAACAGGGATTTAAATTGATGTTTTTGAAGACTACAGCACCTATTACTACGAAGTCACGGTGTAGGTATCAACTCAATTTTATTTATATAGCACCATATCATAACAAAGTTATGAGTTGTCTGCTATAAGCTTTTATCAAAGAGGAAAGTCTTAAGCCTACTCTTAAATGGGAGGAAGGTCTAGTGGGGTAATATGAGCTCTTTAAGATATGATGGTGCCTGACCATTAAGGGCTTTATAGGTGAGGTCTCCATTTGCTTATCAGATATTAAGATTATGATGGTCTCGCTCATCCAGACTATGATGTCACACCAGCCGGACGGGACGCAGGAATAAGAGCTCAATATCCTTGTTACGTCCCCTTTTGAAACTAGAGGCAGACGGAGACAACAACATGACAGTGTCAGTGGTGGTGAAAAGGGAAAGCTAGTTTATTGTCGGGTTTTTCACATAACAAAATGTGTTTAACATGCGGCTCGGCCTGCAGTCTGAGGGAACCAATGCACAGGTGGAAATCAATCCGAGAGGTAGCACCTGGAGAGAAGTCAGAGCACACCTGCCCGCCACAATCCTCCTCATTATCTCACAGATAAATGGCAGAACAACCAATGATAACACCTGCAAATCCAACGAAGCTCCTTCGCTGAGTGAAGTTTGCAGCCGAACCTGGCTGCCAGTTCGTTCTCCTGAGCTGCCGGATGTCGGAGGGCTACATTTGTCTCACTGCATGCTTGGACTTGTGTTACTGACTTGGAAGATAAACACTGACACACCGCAGAGAGAAATGGGGGGGAAATGTTTGATGTTGAATTTTAAAAACTGCTAGCGATTTACTGCAATGAAAAAAGCAGATATATCAAACTGCTAAGTGGATGATGGTGATATTGTTTAACTTAGAGGATCAACGGGGGAAATTCCATATCCCATTTTTGTTCTGAGGCTTTCTAGTACCCACTATGTTTTGTGTAATTATACTCTATTATTGTGCCTCATATTAACACAAACTATCATTAATGTCTCTTTTAAGATGTAATTGCCGAGGCCTGATATGTGGGCTGGAGCTCACCCCAGGACAAAGGGCACCCTGAGCAAAGGACATTTCAAAACCTAAAGAGCATAAAACTGTCATGTTTATGTATCTGCACAAATGCCACAGTTCAATAATCCGGACATTGCTGGTCCTGCATGGCGATGTGAGCATACCTGAAAGTCCATTTCCATCCTTTTGTCACAACCCGGACACGCCGACAGGGCCGGCAATCACTTCCGGACCCTGATTAGACTCATGCTGTGTTCATTAACACCACCTGTTATCACTTACCAAGGCTTCTGTATATAAGTCAGTGTCTGTCTGTTGTCCGTTGTCAGTACGTCTTGTATCCAGAGTTTGCATGTGCTTGCGTTCTGTTCACACAATAAACATACCGACGAACCTATCTCTGGTCTCCGGATCACGCGTTTGGGTTCTACCTCCGTGCTCTGCCCTTGCGAGGCGTGACACCTTTTGTTTTTATGCTCTTTATAAATGTGCACAAAGTTGACGCACGGTTGAAATATTGCAACAAAAAAACGTTTTCTACACTTCGCTGAGGTGGAAATGTTAAAGATAACTAAATGAGACAAGTGGGAAACAAAATGGAAACTTGGTGATTAAGTCACACGGTGCGTAAAGCTTTTTTTTATCTCAAGATCACTTAAGATAAAAAAATGTCAGCACACTGAGATCAGTGTGGAGCAGTGAGGACACTGGAACCTTCCTCAAAAGAAAACATAAATTCCATCTTTCCATCACTTTTACATGATTTGACATTTGACTGGAGTTAACAAAACATGGCACGCACAGTATCTTAAAGTATCAGGCTGTGTTCGCACAGTTATTCTGCTCTCAGGGAAAACTATTTCTGTCTTTAGTTCATGTGCAGCACATCCTGGTAGGACACCAAGGTCCCCAACAAAAGGTATGCAGAGATCTGTGAGCAGATAAGTACCATAATCCAGCAGATAATGTGAGTGTAATAGCTGCCTTTTACATGGCTGTTTGTGTGTCTAGCAGCAGGGATCCGAGATCTTAAAACACACCTTTTAGTAGTTTGGATGATTATTTCATGTCAAGTCAGGTCATGTTATACTCACATATTATCCCTCGACACATGTCACTATAAACTGTGTTGAAAGGTATGATACATGCCTATCAATGTCATGGACGTATAGTAAAAGAACATGTAAAACGTGGAACGGCCATCCATCACAGACACGACAGGACAGTAACAAGCACCTACAGTTATTTTACCAGTGCACTTGTCCTACTCAGTGTTGGGTTTTCACTTTCATACCAGTAATAGCTTTACAAAAGCTTCATCTTTTAACTTGATCTCTGTTGGTAATGTGGCTGTATGAGTTCTATAATCCTTTTTATTTCCTTGTATAAAACAAAATGTTGATACTATTTATAGCCAGTATTTGCATTTTGTAATTGAATCTGCGTACAGCAGTTTCCATTGTTACTGGCCAAGTGCGTTTTTCCCACAAGGGATTCAAGATGCACTAACTAGCTTTTTTCCTGGCGCCTTCAGCCGCATCCCACGGTCTTCATAAGAATGTGGAATTTAATAATTTTGAGTTGGTAATGACCTGCGTTAGGGATTGATGCATGGGTGTGATGCCAAAACCCAGCGCATACAAATGTTTCATGTAATGTAAAATTCCTGGGAACTTTGTAAGAGTAAGGCTATATGCACATCGATTGTTTGGAACCCAACCAGTTGAGGCAGATGACCACCCACCCAGAGTCTGGTCCTGGTTCTGGTTCTGGTTCTTGCCACTGTCTCCTGGTGCTGCTCATGGTGGGATTGTTGGGTCTCTGTAATAAAGAGTCGGTCTGGACCTGCTCTGTGTGCACTATGTAAATACAACTGAATTAATTGAATTGAGAATTGAAAGGGAAAGCAGACATTCAAGGTTTTAAATATTATATATATTTTACATATCATCTGACATATTAAATCACACTTGCTGTTACCACCAGTAATCACATAATTATAATATCAGCCAGGACTGAAATCTGAAGGATTATAACTTTAAGGATATTAAGGATGATTTTGTCTTCCAAACATCTATCTGGGACACCTAAGTGAGGCTCACAAATCCAGGCCTGCAAGTCCAGTCTTCCAAAGGAAGTCTCACATTGACAAAAGCAAAAGGATGAACGCATTCACACACTTCCATGGAAGCACATGAGATGAACAAACACAAGACGAGAGGGTAATTACATTCTTATGTCTTGTATATTACGCAATAAATATTTAATGGCTCTGTGCAGTTGCTGTCTGCAAAAGTTTGTTTTTATTTTACTTTGGTGCGCCTGCTGCGAGGGTGGTACTGATGTTGCTGCCTCCCACCAGGAGGTTAAAGCGTTGGATTATGGTTTATACAGTAAGTTACTCTCAGCTTTACATCAAGGAAATCAGGAAATCAATTGACTCAGGAAAAGCTCTCCGGTAAAAGTATGCTTTTGTAAAAGATATAAAGGAGGTCACTGATGCTGCCGACCTCATGTTCTCAGGCAGCTCGTTCCAGAGCTTTGATCCCCTCTCTTTTCCTCTAGTGCCACCAGCAGGGTGACGTTTGTGGTGTTAAAGTGAATTATCTTGTTTTATGGGTTGACAGACGCACTGCTTGCTATGTGCTTGTTCACCACCTGACCTTGCTTTGCCACATAAAGGGCTCGTTAATTTCTGCATTGGCACTAAAAGCTGGTAATGGGTGACAGTTTGTGTGCTGCAGAATCATCCAATACGAATGTAATTCCTACTCATGCTGGGTTGCAAGACATAAAAACCCATAACCCTGAAACTGTTCCTGGTCAGGCATCGAAATGGAAGGAAACAATTGGTGTGCTGTATTGTCATGAAATATTAATGTAAAAAATGTATTCTGTATGCAACAACACCCTCTCGGTCTCCACAGTCTTCCTGGACATGAGCTTTGAAGCCCTGTGAGTTGGTGCTCGCTGCCATCCATCTGTATAGGGAAAGGAGCTGGTTATATTTAGCTCTGCCTTGCATTCATGTGTAGACACCCACCAGGAGAATCATAGCTACTATCAATACACTTCCTGTCTCTGTCATTCATAGGCGTAGTTACAGGCTCTGGTATCTGATATGATCATATGCAAAGTCAAAGCTGGGATTTAGCTATATATGCCAATTAATCTTGCTTTATTGCATTCTAAAACGTGTAACTGTTGAAGTATCACAGTTCAAAATATGACATGTATGCTTGTCCCTCATACCAACATGCAGCTTATTCATAGGGATCTTTATATTCTATTTATTGTATCATGATGAAAGGATTGTTGTTGGAAATGAATCCAAATCTGGGCTCAACAGGCCAGAAGGCCTGTAACGTGAACCTCAGTGGCTCACTGCGAAGCTAATTAAAATCCATCGCAATAACAGGCAAAGAAATTATTTGAAGATTTGTTGAAGGGCAAGTAAAGAGTGTGTAAACAAAGCGTGGAAATCGAAGAAAGGCCATTTAATGAGGCAACGAGGGCGAGAGTACAAGTTGAAAGAGGACAAAGCTGTTTGTTAAAAGTTAAACCGAAAAAAGAACTTTCTGTTTTTCATTACTTTTGTTCACTGTCTTGCTTTTTATTTTGGGTAGGTTTTTTTTGCACAACAGTAATTTTCTTTTGGAACTGCCATAGATTTCTTCTACAACAAGTCCTGCGTTCTGCACATCTTGTCCCAGAAGGAAATAAAAGCTGTTTTTACATCCTTTGGGGTAAGTCTAAGTCAAGTCTGTCGTAGAAAAGGAACAGGTTAGAGTATTTAAAGGATCAAAATTGCATGAATTCATGTCAATGAAATCCCCATGATCAGTAAGTTAATCTTGCAGACTACGACCTGCAAATGTGTACTGTGTATCTATAGCATAACATTAATGCTGAAATTGAAGGTAACGTAGAAAAGAGTTGCGGCATGGTCTGCGTTCGGTTGTGAGACAGTTTTCCTTCATACTGTTGAACTGTGTTCATTTGCAGGCTAGTAAGCAGCCGAGGTAGTTAGCTCGCTAGCTGGCAGATTGGCTGGCAGGACAATGTGGCTGGCTAGCACTTTAATGGTTGGCTTGCAAGCTCACAAACTAGGCCTGAATCTAATCACTATATCAGCAAGCCTCCAGCTGATCCAGCACAGTTAATCTTGCCTGGCCAAGACTTAGCATCAAGTCTCAGGTCTACAACTCTGTTCTGAGGCACCATAGAGGTCGTTGTTGAGTGTTTTTATTTGTGAATATCTTCTTTTATTTAACACCACACGCAGCCCTGACAGAGAAGTGTGACAAACTGAGAGGGATTTAGATTTTAAAGGCTGTAACGATCATGAAGAGACCTTGAGAGTCCACAGTCACCTCTGCACCAGTTGTTCTCTGGGTTTCATGGCTGGAGCCTTATGCATGGTTGCCTCATTCCCCACTAATCCCCCCGGCCCTGGTCTGAGACGTGACCCTCAATGCTGTAAATCATCGATTCCAGCTGCAATCAGCTGGAGGACAAGCAGGCTTTGGTAACGTGTCTCCAACTGATTCTCCAGGGTGACAAACTGGTTGACCTCATCTCTGGGCACCTGTTGTGATTCACGTCACGCACATTTGTTTTGTTCCCCGTTTTTACCAACTCAAGGTTTTACAGATCGGTCTCATTCACCCATCAATGGCAACGTAGCTCGAGCGCCTAAGGTTCAGTATCCAGTGTGTGCTGATATTGCATATGTTCCAGTGTTGGTCTTAGAAAATCAAACCAGGAAACCACATGTCTAAAATCTTGCCCTCCCTGCTGCAGCTCCTCAGATTTATTTGTATAATTTTGATGACAACTATGAAATGAATGTGACCAACCTGCAAAGCGCTTTGGGAACCGTTAAGGTTGAAAAGCGCTATATATATGTGTCCACATATGTATAGAAGTTCATTTACTATTTATCTCAAAGCTGCTTGATTTTGTTCTGAATGAGTTGATTTCCGCAAAACCTATACTTGGCAGAATATCAGCACCAACCGCTCAGCATAAGTAGCACATTCTCCTATTCAAAGATTCAAAGCTGCATCACGATGTTTTCTATGTCAAACTAGCTAATCAGGCTCAGATCTACAGTATGGTGACATACAAGTCTCTCATCAGTCCAGATCCATAGAACTGAAAATGATGGGTGAGGTACGTCTTCATCTACAAGATGTTACCAATCACAACCCTTTAATCTCTTGTCCATTTAGTATGAAACATTACAGGTGTCGAAAGGTGACTATTACGATGCACTTTATTGATGTAATGACCAGGATTTGGATACATGTCAGAGTCACATTTTTAACCACTCTCCTGGCAGAAATGTTTCTGTCGTAGCTCCCAGAGGATGAATCCTACCGACTCTGGTGATCCCCTGACACTAGAATGTCACTGAGGTTAGCATTCTTGGCTGGGAGTGAAATATTGGATGGATTATCATGAAATTAGGAACAAATGTCCGTCTATCCCACATGATGACATGTTATAACTTTGATGATGATCCACTAAATTGCATTTTCTGTATGTGGAATTGTACTGTGTTACTGAATGTTCTCTTTCATCCTGCTCTCACCTTACCCCCCCCCTCTATATCTTCTTTTTTCTCTCTCTACCCAACCGGTCGAGGCAGATGACGCCCACCAAGAGCCTGGTTCTGCCTGAGGTTTCTGCCTGTTAAAAGGCAGTTTTTCCTTGCCACTGTCGCCTAGCGCTTGCTCATGGTGGAATTGTTGGGTCTGTACATATAGAGTTGG
>JAVQJV010010800.1:0-22702 GCA_036024995.1 Gadopsis bispinosus | reverse complement strand
CACACACACACACACACACACACACACACACACACACACACACACACACACACACGTAAGAGTGTTTGACTGCTAAAAATTATGTTGCAATACTCAACCCCTCAGAAAAAGGTGAAATAAAAAGGTCAAAAGGATTTCCACTTATCTGAGATTTGTCACTCACAGTTTTATTCACATATACAGTAGTTGTGTTTCTGCAGGTGATGCCTTCTTGATTACAGCAGCCACTGCACCTGTCAGTAGGAAAACTAATTCACATCTGAGAAAAATGATTTGCATGGCAAAAAAAAAACAAAACCCAAACAACATTTAAATTGTTGTAGTTGACTTTTCGCAGTTGTTGGCTTTTCATGGTATGGGAGTTTTTTTATATATAAATCATATTTGGTCAGAGGTCAAATTAAATCTATATGGATATGTTTACAGAAAAAAGAAATCACCCTGATAAACAAATGTACAATCCAACACATGACGCAAAGGTCATGGTAACTGAGGAGGGTTAAAGAAATAGTTTGACATTTTGGGAAGCACACTTAAGATCAATACTTAAGAGACTTAAGATCAATACAGCCAGCAGCTGGTTGTTCCTTTATATTCCTTTAACAATGTGCTTTACAAAACATATGAAAACAGCTTTACACGTAGTTTTGAACTGACATTAAAGAGATTTTCTGTACTATAAACACAATATGCGTTAGATAGGCTTAGATGTTGTTTGCGACCTCCAAATATTTTTTCCCCCATTAAAGCACCTCTGCAGGCTTGTGAAATCATGAACATTGTTGCATTTGATTCCACATTTGCATCTATTCAACACAAAGTATGTCACGTGGATGACTGCTGAGACATTTTGTCAGCTTGAGTGGTAGGTGCAATGCAGGGATCGAGCCATAGCACTGAGCTTGGTGATCATTGGTAAAGCTCTGGATCTGGTTTCATGTTATACGAACCTGTGGACTGACACACAAGGTGGCTTGAAGAACATTGAGGGGTCGGTGCCAAGTTCCTTGGCCACGTCGACACACGTTTCCCTTGACGTGCACTGAGTTCGCTGCCACTCTTCATCTATGGCTAAATGAGAGAAACACAATGTTCATAACCACATCAACACACAGACTCGCAGAGCTGTATCTGTGCTGTGTGTCATATCCAACCTTTAAGTATCTCCAGGCTGTAGGATTCTGCCGCGTAGCGCGTAGAGCGGTGTGAACCTACTGAAGGTGGAGAAGAGAGGGTCTCTGGCTGCTGCAGTCTCAGACGACACTTCCACAACTTCCAGTCGGGAAAGTCTGCGAGCCTCAGCAGCTCGTCTAGGCTGGAGGCTGACCGCACCTTCCTTTCCCACTGCTTCATAACCTGCAGGGATCACAGTCAATCATCCTTTAATGTTTCACATTAACATAAAAACTGTCAGCCTCAGGTTCACTTGTGTCATGTGCACATTTATTTAACTTTCATGAAACCTGGTTGGTGGCATTAGTGAAGAATACTGAAGGCGTGTTGAACATACACATCTCTGTCAGAGGACAATAATAATGCTTCAAAAGACCAAAGAATCCTCGATGCAAAGTGAACTGTCTCAACAACTATTGGATGAATTTGTCATTGAATTTTGTATAGACATTCATTGTCCTTACAGGATGGATCCTACTGATTTTGGTGATTCCCTGACCAACTTTCTAGCACCACCACAAGGTTGACATTTCTGGTTTGAGCGAAATGCCTCAACGACAATTGGAATAAATGACTGTTGCAGTGAAATTTTCATGCATATTTTCAAGGTCCCTAAAGGATACATTCTGGTGAATTTGCTGATTCCTTAACGTTTCTTCCAGCATAAAAATCAGGTCAAAATTTTCATTTGCCCAATAATTTCGTCTTGGTCTTCAACTCCAACACTTGAGTCTGTAACGCTTCCATCTTTCCCCCGGAGTTCCCGCACCTCTGCTGTTTATGGTTGAATGTCAGCTTCCACTCACATGGGCCGAGCTACGGCCTTAGGAACACATCACATTCTTCTATCATCAGCCGCGCCTGCTCTAGCCACATGTCTAGATTGTCTGGCTGTTCAGCAGGGACAGGGAAGCTGGTCAGCGTTGATGTGAAGATGGATGGAGCTAAATACAGGGCAATCCTGGAAGAAAACCTGTTAGAGGCTGCAAGAGACCGGAGACTGGAGTGGAGGTTCACCTTCCAGCAGAACAACGACCCTAAACATACAGCCAGAGCTACAAAGGAATGGTTTAGATCAAAGCATATTCATGTATTAGTTTGGCCCAGTCGAAGTCCAGACCTAAATCCTATTGAGAATCTGTGGCAAGACTTGAAAATTGCTGTCCACAGACGCTCTACATCCAATCTGACTGAACTGGAGCTATTTTGCAAAGATGAATGAGCAAAAATTGCAGTCTCTAGATGTGCAAAGCTGGTAGAGACATACCCCAAAAGACATGCAGCTGTAATTGCAGCGAAAGGTGGTTCAACAAAGTATTGACTCAGGGGGACTGAATACATATGGATGCCACACTTTTCAGATATTTATTTGTAAAAAATCTTTAACACCACGCATCATTATCCTTCCACTTCACAATTATGCTCTACTTGGTGTTGGTCTATCACATAAAATTCCAATAAAATTTAAGTTTGTGCTTGTAATGTCACAAAATGTGGAAATGGTCAAAGGGTATGAATACCTTTGCAAGGCACTGTAGATACAGTAGGAGGATGACATGCAGCTGGACCCAGGACATCTGAAAAACGGCAGTTTTAACACCAGCATGCACTTTGACAGAAGGCAGCAGTACCATCCACTTAAAAGCATGTGCACTGTGTGGACACATGCACATACATACTGACACACAGTTTAAAGTATCAGGTGATCCTTGGCACCTCTACATACAGAGGATAAGAGCTGTGATTCAGGAGAGAAAACCATAAAACCACCTGTCGTGCTACCACAGAAGGGCAAAGCTCCCATGATGACATAAACCAGGACAAAATGGAAGCAGAATAGATTCAATATGTACGGTTTGCATAAGATATGTTATGAAATGCAAAGTCCAATACTTAAGTTTTTTTTTACATTAAATGTAATCTCCAGCACTAAATCCACAATGATGTCTTGTGTGAAAGATCTGTGCCGTTTTGTTTTTGTTTTAACTTGATCCAAGGGTAGTGATCTATCGTTGCAGGAGAGAGGACTTCAAATGCAGGACTTCCCAGGCTCATTTTTGAGGCAGCAAAAACCAAAGCCTGAAACCGGATGGTAGGTCTACAACTGAGGCGGAGGCACGTCAGAGAAGACGGTCATGTAAGAATATTGCACTTGCACAATGTTTGCCTTATTTCCATTGGATAACTGCAACGATCTGAGCCCTCTGATGTTTTCAACATGTTGCAGAACCGAGGGTTGGGCCAGGTTGGCTGGCTGACTGCTTCCACTTAAATCAGAGAAACCACAACAGAAAATAGGGAGGTTTCCCCTTTGCAATCTCTACCAGGGGATAGACCCACTAATGAGAAACAGAGAGGGGAGAGTGTCTGGGAGAGGGAAGACAGGAATTAATTATTTTTGAAAGGTAACGGTCAGGGGGGACTTTAAATGGAGAGTGAACAGGGAGAGACAAAAGTCATGGAGATGAACGACAGCTAGATAAAGAAAATCGATTAAAGTGGTTCAGTGATCCCAGATTGTGACGTGCATTTTCTTTTAGCCACATGTAAGCGCACACGATTAGTCTATTTGGTGTCAGTGGACAGAAAACGGTGAGCATGTGCGAGTGTACGGCACTGGCTGCAACCGGTCAAGAGAGAGGTTCATGAGACAATGAATGAAAGGAGCAAAGAGGCCACACAACACTGCAAAAACAAGTTAAATCAAGCCCTGAATGCATCAACAATATAATAGCAATGCAGTGTTTTAATTTCCACTCATCTGGCAAAATCTGTCATTAAACATCAGCTACAAACAGCAGTGCAAGCGGCATCTTACGTTGCTGCTTTGATACACACACTTGAAGTTTCGTGCCACACTTACCCGACTTCTTCCCTCTCTGTGTGCACTGTGGCCCACGTCTATCCAGCTCAGCTCGACCACCAGAGTCACCAAGCAGGAGATTCTGCACAGAGTCCGTTTCATCTTCATCCCTTGGTTCTTGCTCTGCTTTCTCTGAGAAGTGCTGAGCAGTTATGAACTAGTCTCCTTTTACTGCTGGCAGAATAACGCACTAATAAAGCTGGCTGCCTCTCTGACTCAGTTTCCCAGACCAGTGGAGTCCGTCAGACCACACACACTCAGGCCTCTCAGTGCAGGTATGTGCAACAGAAACTCTTGATCTTCCAGCTGCACAGTAGAGTGTGTGTGTGTGTGTGTGTGTGTGTGTGTGTGTGTGTGTCTAAGCCAGACTTAACCTGTCACAGCAGCCCAGACACCCACAAGCCAAATAGAGGAGGCTTTAAAACATACACCTCTTACTGCAGACGCTCTGATGCAGAACACGAGGTGTCCAGTTAAATAACGAAGCTACTAGAAGTTTGAAGCTGACAAAAGAAAAGTCAGGACTCCCTTGCAGACTTCTCATCAGCACACTCTTCTTTTGTCAAAATGGATTGAAGGCCTGTGAGATTTCTCAGGGCCTCTAGCTAGAGGATCTGAGCAAATTCCTCTGTGGGCACACTATTTACTTCTTTATATTCCCACCTCCTGAAAAGGCTGCTGACTTCTGGCATCCCTCAACTGCTAATTTCAGCAGTTATGACATCTGATTGTTAAACTACACAAACCCCTCTGTCAGTCCTCAGATCTCCAGATCCTACTGTGGTTAGTCCATGTAAAAAGGCCCTGAGGGTCAAGATTAGCCACACAATTCCTTCCTCTAATATGCGAGCTAATTCTGAAAGAGCTCTGACGAGTGTTGTCTGTCTTGGTGTCTGCCCTTATCACTCCCACTGCTGCGGGTCCTGCTGCCTTTTTATTTGCTTATTTGTTCCCGTCTTCTTTTTTTTAATGTCTGTTTGTCAAGTGATCAAGTCCCCTTCCTGTTAAATCCCCTATCAGATCAGTGTCTCTTCCTCCGGAGTTGCCAAACCGCACACAGTCGAAGAGCAGTAAGATGTGTTTTAAATGTGATCCAGACCTTCGTAACGCGTGAGGGGAAATAAGATGCCAGCACCACCCCTGTCCCACCCACTCACCCATTCAGGCCCATTTGACTCAGGATGTAATCTGTCAGGGACAAACATGAGAACAAAATTCATAATTTGGATGCAAATGAAGAACAGCAGCTTATTATCAGCTTATAATAATTATAAAACATGCAAAAACATATATATATATATTGTAATATTTTAATGTGGTCTGTAAAGGATTTTGGGATTTGGGGCCATGTGGAATCTAGCAGCTGGAAAACGGATTCCTTCTGATTTACAGCAGCTGGATACATTACACCACTGTCTCTTAAGCATGTCTTTGTGGCAAAACATTTGTAAAGCCTTCATACTTATACTTAACTAAATTCTGTTGAGTTACATTCATAACAACATTGCGTGATTACACCGTGCACATAGTTTAAAAATTTCAGAACAGCTCTGTTACAGTGTTATTTCAATCCGCAGAAGGAAAATGTAATAAAGCTTAAATTTAACAAGGGGAGGGGAGAGCAGTTAAAAGCACATTTTTCCTAAAAATGTATATTTTACAAGGACAAGGGGTTACGCTACTACACCGCTGACAACGGGGTATGTCGTCCACTCCCACATGAAGCACATGAACATGTAACAAGTTAAAATAGATGTTGGAAAATACTAAATGTCTTGTAAAACACATACAGAACATATCCCGAAAAATAAATACCCACATCTTCAAACATCTAACTTTAAAACAAACACATCTTTAAATATGCTTCTATAGCAGCAAACAACTAAGGCAAACATTCTTCACCAGGGACAAGAGTGCAAAGCGTCGTGTTCAGAAAGAGTCTCTGATCTTAGACCTCCAGTTTACGGCCCTTTCAAAGCCATTTCTGCCATTCTGGAAGTCACTGATGGCCTGTCTGATCTCTTCCTCTGTGGTCATTACAAATGGACCTGAGGGGCAGACAGAACATAGGAACGTATTACTTTAAAAAGGTATTGATTAAGATCTGCTTGTGACTTCTGAAACACATCAAGCATTTCCTTTGTGCAGTGTGACTTGTTGCCCAAATGGAGGGAATACCACAAATAGCGTACCATGTTGTACAACAGGCTCTTTGATTGGTTCTCCAGCGATCAGCACAAAATGGCAAACTTCAGAGCCCTGAGGAGAAAACAAGAGGCAGTGCTATAATCTGTGTCTGTGTGTGAAGTGGACCCCCCCCAATAGGTCCCAAGACAAATCTGTGGGGTCACAATAAAGAAATTCACATATTGCTGTTACACAAAATTGCTTTTATTCTTTCTGACTTTTGTCTAAGCTTTGATTCTTTTTCTTGTGAATTACTGGATATTTTAGCCTTTATTGGGGGCCTCTTAAAATCTTAAACATTCTGATAAGAAAAAAAATCACATTTTCAATTGAACTGCTCACGACAAGACAATAAGCTGTTGAGGTGAGAATAGTTGCTGCATTTTAAGGCATCACAAGTCAAAGAGGTCGGGAACCTCTGCTCTGTAGCAGAGGTGGATCAAAACCGGTGGGAAAAATAGACAAGCTGAATAAAAAGTTGAATGAATCTGGTTAACTTGGAAGCAATAAACAAACAAGAGTGCTCGTATGCAAGCAAAACTACTAAGATTTATGTCAGCAAGATTTAATAAGACGGTAAAACTAAATGTGAAGTACAAGATAGACATGGAAGGAAAGAATAAGAGGTCATCCTCATCAAAGAAATTTGGGGACAGCCCAGGGGACGTCTGGAAGTCCAAGCCTAAAAACAAAGGTCTATCAATTTAAAAGAACAACGTCAAGTCCATCCTAATGTAGCTGAACGGTTCTGAATGGTCGCGATATGAAAAGGATTGAGGGATTCCACAACAGACACCTGAGAAAGCTATGTGGCATCTGAACGTGATTAAAACCTTTGAACAGAAAAAAACAGGCAAGAACATCATCACTGAAATAAGGTAGAGGTGATTAAGATGGGCCACCTGCTTCAAACGGAGGCAGACTGAAAACCAAAGGTTGGGTTGAGATGGAGGAAACAATGTAGGAAGCTCATTGTGGCCTTCTGTCCCACAGGGTGACGAAGAGGAGATTAAGTAAGCACGTCATCAAACAAACAATATTGTCGGCTTCCATAGGGGGGCGTTATGGGAAAACGTTTAGGAGCCACTGCTCTCTGACACAGAGAACTTACTGTAAGTCTCTAACCTTGTTTTCAACTTTGACACTGTCTCCATCTCCAAACAGCACAGTGTGATGGGGCTCTACCTTCTGCTGCTCCTCATCTGGGCCTTGAAAACAAAACAAAAAGTTCACATGTTTGTCCTTATTAGCAACGCTGGAACTCTTCACTTTAAACATTTTTGTGGCTGTGAGTGAGTGGGCGACAGCATTTTTCAGTTTCAGTTGAAGGCTGAACCTATTTCATTATGTTTTCATTGAGCCTGACTCAGCTTAATATTCACATTTCTTATGTATGTATATATTAACAAGACTAATAGCATTCAATGTGACAATCCCATGATTTTCTAACAATACACTGATGAATTTTATATATTTTCTTCATAGTGACACTAAATGGTACATTTTCCCATTAAGGAAGTGTACCACTTCATTTTCAGAAATACAATATAAAAGCTTCAACACATTCCTCCTCATAATACCAGATATTTACTGAACATTAATACTCTTGATTGTAATGACGGAATGAAAGAGAAAATTAAATGTCGAGCAGGGACATTTCTTCACATTCAGTTCTGGTGCAATAAGACTGTTAGGTTGTGTTAAGGGGGAAAAACACGCAATAAACATGTTTTTTATTGCGGCCTTTGGGCTCCTTTTGATGTATTTCTGAAAACAAATGGGAATCTATGAAGGAGTAAGAGGTTCTCATTGGGGGAAACAAACAAAAAAAACATTTACACTGCTGTACTGAATGCTGAGAAAGCCAGACACTTCCACGTGTGGTCAACACATTCATCAAAGCCAGCTGGTCCTGACTTGGCCAGACTGCATGTAGCATTGGAGATTCAAGATTCAAATAACTTCTTTTAAATTATAGCAGTCATTTTCATCCTCTCGTTTCGTCAAAACATCTGCCAGCAGTTACAACTAATCTGTGAGATCCTGCACTGTAAAGATGGAAAACAATCAAATCTTAATGAAATTGTATGAAACAAATAATGAAAAAGGGGAATTCAGGTTTCAACAAAGCAAGAAAGTCTCTGAAAATGAGTCCACAGTGTGAAAGGGTTTGTTCTCATGCGAGGGGAATTCCCTGATCACACAATGACGTCCAAAAAGCAGGAAACGCTGTATTTCACAGTATAATGCCAAGCAGCAACACTGATACACCAGGACGTCATTATAACATGTGACTGAGGTGATTAATATGAAGCCAAGCTCTGAGATGGTCATATTTTATACACAGTAGCACAATCACTATTCCAGTGATGTTGGGAACATTGCAGATTGAACTGGAGTGTTCTAAAGTCTGGAGAGATCATAGTTTAGAGACAGAATGAATCCATCAGGCTTTAAAGTGGAACACATGAGCCTTTTGGCTGAATGTGGAAGGAAGGTTGCGATCGGACTGAGATCACACACATATTTGTTAAGTAGATATGGCAGCAGGGAGAGCAGGGAGGGGAGTGAGGGAGTGATCAAACACACTGAAAAGGGTGCACATATCCAACTAAAGAAAATCACCCTGCTGTTAGTGATCTTCTTCTTATCTGAAGTGCTGGACAATATGAGACAGCTGAAGAAAATAAATTCTCACTCCAAAGTTCAAATAAAAAGGGTCTTTCTTTTAGTAGAACATTAACCAGGCAAAACTCACCAGCATGAATGGATCCTGAGAGTGTGTAGATGAATGTAGTCCATCCTATCAAAACACAGAAATGTAATTTACAAGGTGAACCATTTTATAAGGGTTCTTCGCTCCTAAACCTGCAATGAAACCCGTAAGAAAACAGTTTCTCGCTCTCTCAAAGTGCAGCCTTTGATCCAAAACCCGACATCCTTGTGAACGGATCCTGTAAAGTGCAAAATACTGTACTCTTACTATTAATAGTGAGGAGAAATGTTTTGCAAAACCCCAGAGTGTGTTGAACTGAGCAAAGGGTGAAGGTAAAGAGAGGCCATGAACTGGTTTATTTTCTGCTGATTTTCACCCAAAATAACTAAACAAAAAACACAGTTTATAATCAAAAGTAACAGAACAGGTTAAACTGCTTTTCACTTATTCAATTAGGTTTGCGGTAAACAGGACACTTCAGAGCACATAATGCTTCCAGTAAAAGGAAGTAAAGAGAAAACCGAGGAGGGATGTCTGAGGATCAATTAGAGCCCAAAGCAACCATGAGATGCTTTTGTGTGAGCATCCTAACAGACCACTTCTGTGATTAACCAACCACTTTCAGACGCACTGTAGTGCATTTAGAAATATTCGTCTCCTACCTGAGGGGACCGGCTGCACATGCAGGGCTCCTGCCTGCAGTCTGAAGTCCAGGTACATGGTCGGTGTCCTTGTGAAGACCTTAGACTAAGACACACGCGCGCACACACACAAACACACCAGCTTAAAGATTTTGTATAAAACAGAAAACACATTCATGCAAACTTTGTTGAAACAGTGGCTGCAGTGACTGTGTTATTTTCTCACGACTTCAGAACCATCTGTACAAAGTCAGAATCTCTCCAACAAGCTACATACAAAAATGTACAAAAGAAAATCAAGTAAAATCTCAAGTAAAATGGCATAAATGGTGAAAAAGTAAAATTTGTGTCGAAGAAGGGGCATAGAATTGAGTTTCAACAAATCTGCTGTTTAAAAAAAGATATAGTTATCATCAATACAAACACAAAAAGGTGAGCCTTATAAGCACAATAAATAAAAGAGAAATGGATGCTTTTAGAGGAGGATTTGAGTTCGGTGACCTGTGTTAAACCCACAGGTTTAAATGCCAGACCACAATTTTCTGTGTCTTTATGCAAACACGCACGCACGCAAAACTCAAACCATAATTGTTGAATAGTTTACCTTCACTCTCAGTCTCACATTAGGCCTACGTTTGTTATCAGCCCCTCACTTCAGTCTTTAGTACATCAACTTCCACCAATGTTCACAAGTGTAATAAAAGTACACACACACACACACACGTCAGCACTCTAACACTACCAAGTCATCTCTTGCAGGCCAAGACAATCTGCTCCTCATTTCAAACAGACTCTCTGAGCTCACACTGGACAAAGAGTGTTGTTAACAGGCATTTTCTCTCTCTCTCACACACATCATTGTCAGTTTTTCCTGTTTGCCTCGAGCATCCAGCAAATGAACAATCACCATGAGATCATCAGCTACCAGGAAAGAAAACATCATGTTCAGTTTAAAAAAGGGCTCTTTTGACTATGGCTTGATTTAATAATGTTGCAGTGACATCACAAACCTGTGGGTGAATTAAAAAGAGACACACAAACACTCACTGTTGCTCCTAAAGCTTCTCCAGATATCACGGCGACCGTAACTCCTCCCTGGCTGGGTTTGGGGATCGCCGAGCTTTTAAGCTCCTGGTACGCTGGTTCCACCATCTTGTATCGTCTCGGCAGGTTCACCCACAACTGTAAGCCCACCATGGGCTCCTCTGACACGGGCATCTCAGCATGGACCACGCCCTGTCCTGCAGTCATCCACTGGTGGATAAGGAGATATCAAGTAAAGCAACAGACACAATCACAAATGTAACACATACACATACTGTATATTCACAGATTCCTCTATTTGGTGTACTATATATAAACACTTCCGTTTTTGAAAGCAATCAAAGTTTACAGCCTTTTTTCACACCTGCCTAAAACGTTTGCACAGTACTACATATATACATATACATATATATATATATACATACACATATACATATATATACATATATATATGTATATATAGCAAATGTAAGTATGCTACACACTAAACTAAAATAGGGAACATTTTTAACATCAACTTGTTGACTGATAGGCTTCTGAATATAAAAAAAATAATAAATAAATTCTGAAATGTGGAGCTGGTTTCAGCTGGTGATTCGAAACACTGGATGAAATTCAGTTCAGTTTAACAGCCTCTGCTTCTCCTTTAGGCCAGCTGGAAATGTCCACTCTCAAGCATTGCTTCAATGCAGCTGGCCACTGATAATCAATCTGTGACTGTTCATCCGAGCTGTTTGCTTTCTTTTATTGTCGCTAATATGCTGGGCATTTACTGTCAGCGATCTACTGGATAATAAAACACGCAGAAAACAACAGAGGAGAAACCCAAAGAACAGAGGAAACACAGATCTGTGCAGCACTTGAAATTCACCAGTGGTTCAAATTAAATTGAAAATATATTACAGGATATACTAAATATGCAGTCTTACTTGAAATAAGCTGCCAGTTTGGGTACATAAAGTCCTGATAAAGATGGACATTGTGTAGGAAGTTATGAAGACTGGGTTACAACTCATGCTAAAATAGTTCCTTTCAACTACATTTCTGGGCACAGAATAATCTGCGACTTTTAAAATATTTATGTGAAAAAAAAAGTCTTATCTTTTAAAATGGATATATACAGATGTGAAATTAATTCAAATTATAACTGGAGAATATTCTTGAGCATTTTCTCTGTTGACGTCTTCACCACTTAATGAAACCCTGCTGTGATCTGAGACAGTGAGCTTTCCCTCAAGGACCAAGCCTAGAGAGGGTGCACATGGAGGGGTAGAGCAAATTCAGCTGAACTGCTTCAGATTGAAGCTGAGTCAGCAGCCTGAATGTATGTGTGTATGTATGTGTGTGCAACTTTACTACTTTAAAAACACAGAAAACACCCACAGGGCATGATATCCAATTAGTGTGGGTGCACAACATTATATTGCATATCTAATGAGTTTGTGGGGATTTGTACGCCAATAGGTTTAGGTTTTGGTTAATTTATGTTAAGAAGTGGACTGAATGCTTTACTATTAGAGGATTAGACTGATAGATAATAATGATCACACTGTTAGATAACATGAAGGCTATCTAAAATCTGAAATAACAGAAAATATAACCACTTCATTTAGCTATTTTATTAGTTAGCAAAGTTAAAGAAGCAGTTTGACTTTTTTTTGCAAATATGCTTATTTGCGTTCTTGCTGAGAGCTGGATGAGAAAATTGATACCACTCTCAGTGTAAGTGTATGGTAAATATGTATCTACAGCCAACAGCTGGTTAGCTTAGCTTAGCACAAAGACTGGAAACAGGGGCAAACAGCTAGCCTGGTAAAGGTAACAAAATCAAACCAGCACCTCTAAAGCTCACTAATTAACACATTACACTATTATCTTTGATTAATTTGTACAAAAACCAAAGTGTAAAAATGACCCATTGTGGTTTTACTGGGTTTTATGGGGTGTACTATTTCTTCGCAGGGCACAGTAACTTCCAGGAGTCTTGTCGTCACGCTGAGGTTGCTAGGCAATAAGTGCCCTGCTCTCACATCCGTGAAGCTACAGTCAGAAACTTGTTAGCTTAAGGTTCGAATCTAGGGGAAACTGCTAGCCTGGCTCTGTCCGAAGACAAATTGTTCAGCACACAACCCTCATAAACTGCAAATTGTTATTACTATGCTTCAGTATTCGTGCAAAGTAAACAAACAAGATATAATTAGTGAACTTCGGTGCTGGTAGGCAGATTTTGTTCCCAAGAGCCAGGCTAGTTGTTTACCCGGGTTCCTAGTCTTGTGCTAAGCTAACTGTCTGTAGCTTCATATTTACCGTACAAACATAAGTGGTATCAATCTTTTCATCTAACTATTGGCAAGAAAGTGAATAAGCATAAATTCCAAAATATCAAACCATTCCTTTTTTTAAAAATAAAAATCATAAAAATTAACACAATGAGCAATTATGCAGTACTTGCAGATCTCCAGGTTTCAGCAGTCCTGAATGGCCACAGAAGTCTTCATGGGCCGCGAGCCCCTCTAAAACATATGTTACCTGTTTGAGGAAAGATACATACACATATGTAGCATAAACAGCTATTGTCAAATTCATAGAGATGACTTAATAATTATATTTCAAACTAAATGTAAAGAATTGGTGCATTTTTTTCCACTTATTGTGTCTTTTCTAAGCAGTATTTTAACAACTCTACTGTAAAGTAATACACTTTTTTTGCATTAAGTGAAATATAATGTTCCAGGTTTCATTAAATCAGGCCATGTGCTTTCAAACAAGTGCTGCTCCGACACTAAAAGCATGTGTCCGCCCCAGTGGTCAGACTGAACAGAAAGAGAATTGCTGATTGTGGGGTCATGGGTTCAAAGGTGAACATCTGTCTAAGGGAGGAAAGCTCTGGCCCCTGCAGTGAGCGGCCTGTGATCTGTCTCCACAGCTGTGTGATTTCAAAAGTCATGTGAGAGTGAGCAAACACACCTGCTGAAAGGCATGCTGGGAGAGTAGCCTAATCCTCTCCAACCACACCGGGAGATTTAAATTCTGCCAAGTGAAATAGACTCGGAGGAACATTTGGCAATATCTGGCTTTTTTTAAGTTCGACTTTAAAGTCCAACCTGCCACAAAGCTTAATTAAATGACTTAATTAAAAAAACAAAACATGTGAAATGTTAATGGTGAATTTAATATGCAGCACTGAGCTCAAAAAGTGATACATTTATTTTCGAAGTTTAGCTGATATATTCTCTGTATATCTTTCTCACTACAAGCAACATATTTCACATTACATTACATTACATTGGATTCATTGTTAGTAATTGATTAGAGCAGCTTTAAAATAAAGGAGATTCTAACTAATGAATTACAGCTATCTTTTAAACATTGTAAATATTGACAGGGTGTAAACAGAAGCTGTAACCATCAATAAATCTTAAATTTTTACCCAATGAAAAAGTTAGCTCAGTTATCAACCTTGTGTTATCTACTTCTCTGTTAAATAACAGATTACTAATTTTCAACACCACTCTGAAATCAGACATGAAATAAATTGAGCAAATACATGATGGAAACGAAAGTTGGGAAATACAGACAGAAGAGAAGCTGTGGGTTCTAAACTGCACTGTAGAGCTTCATTTTAATACATTTATGCACAAGAGACTACTGCAGCAAAGGGCTCACATAAGTTGATTTTGCATGTGTATTTGACCTCTCGGTTTTCAGAAAACTGGGACAGGCAACATGTCAGTTTGTCGGTAAGGAAGACTTTGTTTGGTGGAGAAATAATACATTAATTTCAAGTGCCTAGAATAATTTTAAATTCCCTGTAAAACTAAGGATGGTTCCACAAAAACACATCTGAAGCTGGGGGCAATTCCTCTCTTTCAAAATAGGGGAATTTTCTGTTATTTGTCATCATTAAATCTTTAACACAAAGCTTTCTGGACAAAACTTGAGCTCATGTAAACTTAACAGCACCAGTAAATATTATATCTCTGATGTCTCTGGCTTTCTGTGTGATTTTTGAAATCTATAAACCTAAATCATCATTTCAGGGAGGCAAAGTGGTACTGCAGCTTACTTGCTGTTGTCGCCATCTAGTGATCAAAGTAGGAATTTTACATCTCAGCAAAGCCTGTTAGTCCTGTACTTCTGTTTTTTTGCTGCTTTTTTCTTCTTTGGTTCAGTGCAATACTGTTATATTGTTTTGAAATATTAAGGGGGAGTAGGTTTAACTCTTTTTGGCATATAAGTCTAGGTCATTTACTATTTATATACCTTAATTGTTATGCAAAACCAGTGTTTTACATAGCCCAATATCACAAATTTCCCTTAAGGGGTTTCGAAATCTGTACAGCATAACTTTCTTTACACCCCTGATTTAAATATGGAAAAACTCTCCTAAAAACCCTTTGATGAGAATAAAACTTATAAATGATAAACAATATATCAATTATCAAAATAGTTTATTATTTTCAACTAATTGTTTCAGCTATGATTGCATGTTTTATATTTATGGTCACTTATATTTCTCTTTTAAATTTCTGTAACGTCTAAAAATTGTGGCATCTTGTAAAAAGCATTTTTAGAAACTGATGATGAGGTTTATATGCTTGTACCTCTGGTGATCTATAGGTCAATTGATTGATCAGTGGACTATATATAAGGACACCAGAAACAACCTCAGACTCCACCCTGAGGGAGGCAAAATTGTTAGTGGTGTTGTGAATAAAGCATGTTTTCCTGGAGAAGAGAGGAAGGTTTGATACAAGGACAAAAGACTTGTTTTGCTCCCATTTTATCCAACAACTGATTCAACAGGCTACAGACTCAAAATGTTTAACTTTCTCCCACTTCCCTGAATATTTGCTGAGATACTAAATACTTAAAAATACATTGTTAAATAAATTATAGTCAAATATTCATACCGTCTCAAATCCTCTGTGAGGATGGTCTGGAAACCCTGCCGGCTTGCTCACTCTAAACTCATCCAACATCAGGAAAGGATCCAGGTTTCTCAGCTGGAAATAGAATATGTAGAGTTTTGCATACATTTGAATTACAGTTGTTATATTGAGCTTTTATTAAAAGGGTTAACAGTTGAACTACATTAACATGTTGAGGAACTGACCTCCTTTCTACCGATGCTCCTTCGGACCCGAGCGCCGTTTCCCTCTGACTGTTCCACGCTCAACACTGTCCTCTCCACTCTCCTCACATTCATTGTGCTGGGAAAGGTTTCACTGGTCACTACTACAAAAACATAAAATATACCTCAATGCGCATGAACCAAGAATAAAACGGCAATAAAAAACATTTATGGACGCCATCAAATGGTTTGTTTTGTGGCAACAAATCCATCTTTCTTCCTGCACACAAGCCGTTCTCAAAATTGGCAGTAAAACACTACAAGAAATGTCACGTCACGTCTTTTGATACTGCTGCTTTTGACAAGATCGTTACTTGTTAATAATACAGAGCCAACTCTGACACACTGTGGGCCATAAACAGCCATATTAAACATATTTCCCAGGTATTTCTCTCTGTCACTGTCTTATAATATGCTTCATACATCACATACAATGTCCATATCTATGGATCTACTTCCTCACTCACTACAGTTTCCCAGAATGCAGTGCGTGACAGGCAGGACAGGTAATAAGAATCTCCAAGTCACCTGTGCTCAGCTACATTAAACTATTTCGGAAAGCGTAGAAAGTTGTAGAAACATCTCAAATTGGTTTCCTAAGGTGATCTCGAAGCACAATGCCTGCTGCAATTCAAACTGTTACTGTTGTTGGTGTTTAAAAACAATCAGACAAAAAGGGCCCCACGCGGGACTGAGGAGGAGAAACTTTTGGGGACTGTTCCAAACTATAAAAAGACGACAAAGTAACATAAGATGACAAAACAACGTCAAAAGATTCACGCAATCGCAGGGTTTTCCCGGTTTCAAAACACTGTTCTCGCTAAACTGCAGCGTCACGGCGGCGCAGACACACTGCTGACAGCAGCGCTGGGATCAGCTGATGCGCTCAGCTGATCGCCGCTGACGTCTTGGTTTCTCACAACTTTCGCTGTGATCATTTCGGAGACACTCGCCTTAAAATGTTTGGCTATTGCGTCATCTCTTCCCTGGATGCCGCACGCGCTCTCGCACAGGAAAAGCGGATCTTCCCGAACTGAATGATCTGCAACAGCTGGAGCGCCTTGATCTCGGACTATTTATTATTTTGTTGCATTTCCAGTGTGCACAATGGCAGCGCAGCCTGCTCTACCCGCAGGAACAGTCACCTGTTAACGCTGAGGTACATTGGAGCCACCTACCTGAAAGTACAAGACAACAGGTCCCGACACTGTTCTGCTTATTTTGTAGAGTCTGCAGCGCCGCTTCCTCCTCAGGTAAGATCACAACCCGGAAGTGGGGCAAGAGGGCGTGGCTAAAGATGTTTCCACAGTGTTGACATAAAATGAGCTTTTGCAAAACGCCAGGGTGGATTTATTTTAAACAGACAGCCCAGGATACAAATGTGACCAAAGAGTCTCCCACTCAACTCAAGCCAATTATATACAGCCCAGAATCACACAACAGAGGGGATGAATAGCATCCAAACCCTCAGTCCTCAGACCCTTGATTGAGATCAGAATAAAATCCCATAAAATATTTGACACGCTAAAATGCAGATTCTTCATCCAAGTCATGTCATCACATTTTTGTGGATATACCTGTACATAGTCTTTAAAAATTAAAGATGAATATCTTTATTTGAAATAGAATTGTTGTTATAGTCCCCCCCAGTATTTAAGTGCAGTCCATATAATCAAGGCCCAGTTAGAATCGAGAATGGATGACTGTTCATACGCATGTGCATTTGAGTCCTTTAGGCTAAAAGGTAAAGTTGTAAAGTTAAAGCCATAACAGGCCTTTCATCTGTTGAATATATTCTTCAGTTTTGGATCTCTCCCCACTCAGTTCAGAAGTATCTGCATCGTCCTGTTGATGACGGCGCATGATGTCCTTAGCGATTCGCATGCTGGCAGCCTGTCCGCCAGCCAGGTTTACTGCATGAGGTCCAACCTGTGTGTGAAGGGGGGTGGGAGGGGAGACGTGAGGGAAACGTTGTCTGGAAAATAACTGTACAGACCGAAACACTATATAAAGACCTGCCTGAAGAGCCGTGTACTGCCCCATCAGGTAGAGTGGACATTCTTCTACCCACTGTAAGCTTTCTGATATGCATGGCCAACCATCTATCACCTTCATGGAGAGATGGACACGGTTCATGAATCTGTTAGTATTGCTTTGCTCAGGTTGCATTGTGAAAAATGAATACATTGCTCTTATCTCTCCATCCTTCAGGTAATTAAAAACATTTTTAAACCAACTAAAATGTTTCTTAATTTCCCATCCACATTTCCACACCAACAGAAATGGCCTAAAGCTTTACTGTATGTCCAACTAACCTGAATGGGGAATTCCCTCATCACCTCTGAAAGTAACGGGTCCTGTTTGACGTCAAGTTTGCAGCCGGTGGCGAGCCAGATCATATCTCCAGTCCAGTGGCCCCCGGTGCTGAGGGACAAACTCCAGGCCTGACTCCTGTAGCACCAGCTGGCTTCATTCACCTGGACAGTTGCATGAGATTCAGGTGAAAATGCCATGTTTCGCAGATTCTGTCACGAGATCATCTCACTGCACCCTCAACTTTGTTATGTGTACCATTACCTGACAGTACGTCTTCACGTCCACCTGTCCATTCAGGATGAATGGCTGCAGGTGGATGTAGACCTCTGGGGTGACGGCGCCTCCTTTCCTTGCTTGGTGAATCATAGCAAGCCGCTTGTGGAGACTCCGTTCATTATAGAACTGTCGTAGGTAGGCTTGGCCGTCCATCTTGATGCCGTGCTCCACGTGGGAGTAACGACCCACCAGGCTCTCCACATCGCCCACATCAAACTGTTTTAACTGTGGAAGAATCAATGAAGACGTACATGTGTGTTGGAAGCAGACGACACATATATCTGCAGTAAGTCTTTATGGTTGGTCTACATGCTGTTTCACACTGTCACTAGACCTGGAGGTGCTTCCTCATGACCCATGTCACATGGCTGGCGCCTTGCTGCAGGGCAATTGAGATGACATGAGCGCTGGTCAGACCTCCACCAACTACCATTACTCTCTGCCCTGCCTCACACACTACACACAGTTCTAGACACACATGGGCATACGGCAGTTGTAAAAGAAAGTGTTGCAGTGAGGACGAGGGATCAGATAGCCATTGAAGTCTGCAGAAGCATAGAAAGCTCAGGTGAAAGCAAAGTATTTATGAAGTTTCTGAAGATTCTGGCGACAAAAGAAAAATAAATCCCTAGCAAAGAGGCACTCCATTTTAAGCATCAAGGCATGTAAAGTTTTAGCATAGTAACACCAATTCTATTCACAACTCTCGGACAAATGCTCATACATTGTTTCCTTGCAAAGCATTTCTGTATTATTGTGACGTCAAAGAAGAAATCAGACTCACCTTCGGTGGGAAAAGTCTCTCTCCGTCTCCGACAATCTGCGTCTTTAAGTCGATGCCGAGCAGTTGGCAGGTGGTGCATGAGGTGCACTGTGTGTTGCAAACGTTCCTCTGGGTAGCTCTCACCAATGCTTTTCACCCATGAAGGGATGTTCGCCATGTGGGCACGGGTCGGACCCGTTGCCATGATGACCTGGCGGGCTTTTAGGATGACGCCATCTTGAAGTTGGACTTGAAAATATTTCACTCTCTTCTTCTTTCCTTTCTTCCTTTCCACTCTTATGTCCTCTCCCTCTGTCTCCTGCTCCTTTATCTGTTCTGTCTCCTCAGTCACAGGTGTGATGCGCTCTGCTGTCCCCTTTACCAGCACTTTGTCCAAGTCGTATCGCTTCACCTGTATGTTCAGACTCACCAACTCAACAATTTGGGAAATAGCAATGCTCCTATTTAGGTGCTCACGGTGCTTAAAGGATAATGTTGACATTATTCCATATTCTTCCATCGAAAATATCAACAAATCCCATGACGGCCAAATCCAACAATGTGCTATTCCATCTCAGTACATTTCCCTGCCCTAGCCACAAGCCCCTTCATTCCTACTGAAGACCTACATCTTTAAAAATTAGTCTCAAATATATAAGTTTCATTTTCATGTGTCATTTTGGAAGAAATGTATTGTTTAATACAAGCTTGTATGATTTTATCTGTTCTATTATTCTAAATATTTAACCTCAAAGTTAATTAAGAAATGAACTCCAAACAAGCACAAAGCAAAATTCAAACCACAGCAAAGGTTGTTTAGATGCAGCGTTTCATGCTGCTGGGAACTTGATGTTAGAGAGAGCAGGAATTAATACAAATCAAGATGTAAACTCACAAACGAGTCAAGCAAACACAGCAGCAGCATACAGCCTTTAGGTGTAGAGTAACATGGATATATCAGTGTAACATTAAACATATCATGCAGAACACACACAAATACACTGCATCTCCAACCTGATCTTTAAAGAAATCCACACTTAGTTTAGTTCCCGGCAGACTGAAGGATAAACTCTTCTTGAGTGTTGAGGTGATGTTGAGGCGTTTCTTCTCCTTCTTGCCGAGCCTCATGTCGTTGAAAAATGCATTTTCATCCAGAATGTAAACCTGGTCTGCAAGACTGTGAAGCTCCGCCGAGCGACCGGACTTTAAAACAAACTCCTGCAGTGCTTTCTGTCAAGGCAAAACATAAGCATGTGCGCTTATTTAACATCCATACATGCAAAAGCACCTTCCTCATTTCTACTTCAGGGGTATTTGTTTGTGCTTATACCTTATTGAGAGGATCTGTGTGCACCAGTGTGTGTGAGCGCAGATGAGGGATGTTCAGAGCTGTGAACTGGCTCTCCCATAGAGTGGTCCACTCTCCATAGGAATCTACCACTCGGAGGCTCAGCAGGGGGCAAACGGACCTCTCTGATATCGTTGCCTTCACTAGTTGTGCCTCCAGTGTCAGGCCTGCAGAGACTAAACACAATCCACATATTAACTGAATTATGAGGCCATAATGAGATGGTTTCAAGTAGTAGCAATGACAAAGGAGTGTTCATGTTAGTTTATAAGCAAACCCACTTAGCCTGGTTCCAGACCTCTGAGTCACTGCCCACATCTCAGATTTTGCTCAAATCGAATGAATGAAAGTGAAGTGAAACTAAATATGATGACTCACCACATCGAGATATGAGATAATAATTGAAAATGGCTACTTGCTGACTCAAAATTGTTTAAGATAAAGCCCAGATAGTGAAATAGGGCTGCAACTACCTCTTTTCATTATTGATTATTCTGCCAATTACTTTATCAATGAATTGATTAATAAAAACTTGGCCAAAAGGAATGTCAACAAACACTGACAAATGTCCATCACAGTTTCCCAGAGCCCAACTCAATCTCTTGAAATTGCTTTTGCTTTTTCGTTTTATCCAGCCAACAGTCCAAAACCCAAAAATATTTTGTTAACCATTACATGAGACAAAAAAGAGCAATTTAGAAACTGGATCCAGGGAATGGTTGACACATTTTACCTTTCATCTAAAAATCATGACTTATTGACAGTAAATCAAAATTATAGAATTGTATCTCATAATCATGATTTAGTGAGTAAAGTTAAGCATACTGTACCAGTCGTTGCCTTCCTCTTCTCCTTACCACTACAGCGTTTGTTGTCGGATGTTTCTGGGTTTTGCTTCGAAGGCTCCGAGCAGGAGGAGGACAGGGGCATGTCATGTCCAGGGTCTGAGTTTGGATCAGGGTCAGGGTTGGATAACAAGCTAGCCAGGGTCAAGGCATGAGGGCCAGCCCCTATTATTAACACATCGAGTATCACCATCTGAAACATACAGAAGAGCGTGTTATATCGCATACAGTTTAAAAACAAGAGTGCTGAAGTAAGTAGTACTTTCAAAACCTGATTTCTATCCCAATTTAGTTCCTTAAACTGCAGCATGTCACTCTCCCTCAGTAGTGGTTTCCTTTTGGTGGATCAGTGGATAGTTGACTGGTGTATAATAATGTATTCATTTCAGAATCAATCAAACAATGAATAATCAATGAAAGGCAATAAAACTGAGATTTTGCTACCTTTATCTTATTCACATTGAGCGAAGAACACCAAAAGACATTTACATTTTTATTTTACAAATTACATTTTCTGTAAAATGTACGCGTGGCAAGTGCTAAAGAGTCTCTTGAACTCTACATGAGTTGATCCTATAACTCTGGAGAAGCAGTGTAAAAAAAGCCTAAAGATTTCAATTTCAAACAACACAATGCAGTCAAGCTTCATCTGCATCTGGTAAATTGAATAATGTGTTAATTCATTGCTTTTTCTTTTTCTTTTACAGCAGTGAGCCTGTGACGTTCACACCAGCATTATAGAAAGTGAAATGCAATGCAGAGATCGACATTACTGAAGACCTTCAGCTGCTGCAATGATCCTCAGCAGTCAGACACACGTGTCACATACAGAATCTCATCTATATATAATGTTCAGTATATCACAGTACCTCCTTGAGTTTGGATCGTCAACTTAGGCCAGCTTCTGAGATGGTGGAAACCTGGTTGGTATCTTAACTCTGGCATACTGCAGCGTACGGTGGTGGACCTGAAGTTTTTGCGACAGTGGCGTGTCCCTCTCATGTAACTCAATCCACCTCAGCATCTACAGATTTAGCTGGACTTCACTGGCTCTACAGGGAGAGCTGGAAATAGCTTCAGTGTGTGTGTTGTATAAATTTAGCAACACAACTCATCCCAATGTAAAATCAGTATAAAGGCGTTGCACTAGCAGACACAGACAAATTTCACACGCTAGAAAGAAGTTTAAATTACATCCACTTAAAGGAATATAGTTCAACATTTGGGGAAATATGTTTATTAGATGGGAAGATCAATACCATTATCATATCTGTCCATTAAATATGAAGCTACAGCCAGGAGACTGTTAGCTTAGCATAAACACTGGTTGCCTGGACAACTCACTGTGGTAACAAGACTCCAGGAAGTTACTGGTCCCAGTCAAACAATAGTCTAG